>JAOQMS010059836.1:0-26010 GCA_027563885.1 Erythroxylum longipes
TGAAAATGGTTATAAAATAAAATGGGCCAATTTGGTTATCAATTTTCACACTTTATGTTGTCGTTAAAAAAAAATTTGTACTGCAATTTGAATGATCGAGTGCTATAACATGCCACCCTTGCGGGGCACGAACTCGGATATCACCATCGATATTGGGTTCGGGTCTTGCGGGAGTGGGGTGTTACATTCGAGACCTCAAAGTTGCTCTTCTGCTTCAAGATGACTGAGGGATCGTCTTCAGTACAGTATGCGCTGAAGATGAATGGATAGATTGAGAGGTTAACCAGTTTAGGTTTCATAATGGATCATGAATTAAGTATAGACTTAATTCTAACTGGTTTAACCGATAGTTATTCATAGTTTGGGCTTAACTATCGAATGAACCAAATATCCACCTCGATACTTGAGCTAATTAATCTAATCAAAACAACTTAGCAAACTATCAGGAAGGATAGTAAGGCTATGATGCTGGTGGACTCTGCTTCTAGTTCTCGCAAGAGGAGCCAAAAGAAGAAGAAGTCCAAGAAGCCAGTGGGAGGTGTAGCCAAGAAGAAGGAAAAGGACAATATACCAAAGAGAATATGCATTCATTACAATAAGGAAGGGCATTGGAAGAGGAACTGTAAAGCCTATCTGGAGTCGCTGAAGTAGAAGAAGGCATTAGATGCTCCACCGTCTACTTCAGGTATGTTATTTTTCATTAAGGTTAATACTATTTCTGATCATAATATTTGGGTATTAGATACCAGATGTGGCTCACACATATGTGTTGATATGTAAGGCTTCAAGGGTAGTAAACTGCTCAAGAAGGTAGAGATGGACGTACGTGTGGGAAATGGAGCAAAAGTTGCTACATTAGTCATAGGAACCTATGTTTTGTATCTTCCTAGTGGGTTAAAGTTAATTTTGGATCATTGCTATTATGTACCCATTGTAACAAAAAACATTGTATCAGTTTCATGTCTTAATAAAATGAGATTTCATTTAACTTTTTCAAACAATGGTTTTTCAATTAAGTTAAGTGAATGTTGTATGGTACTACTACATTGTGCAATGGTATTTACATATTAGATATGTGCAATCCAATTTTAAATATCAATGACAATAAAAGACAAAAAAAAGATAACTTAAAATCATCTTACTTATGGCATAGTTGAGTCGGCCATATAAGTGAGAGATGCATGTCTAAGCTATACAGGAGTGGTAGCTTAGGGTCATTTAATTATGAATTATTTGACACATGTGAATCTTGCTTACTAGGTAAGATGACTAAATTATCTTTTAAAGGAAAGGGTGAACGAGCGAATAGGTTATTAGACATAATACATTTTGATGTCCATTCATGCCAGAGGTGGTTTTATGTACGTCATTACCTTTATTAATGATTATTCACAATATGGGTATGTGTATCTAATGAGATACAAGTTTGAAGCATTTAAAATGTTTAAACAATTTATACATAAAGTTGAAAAACAACTCATTAAAAGTATCAAGACACTTCGATCAGATCGAGGTGGTGAATACTTAAACGAGGAGTTTCTAAGTTATCTCAAGGATAATGGGATTGTATCTCGATGGACTCCACCTCACACACGGAAACATAATGGTGTGGCTGAAAGGAGAAACCAAACCTTGTTGGACATGGTAAGGTCAATGATGGGCTTAGCAGATCCACTAAAATCCTTTTAGAATTATATTCGAAGCTACTATTTATGTGATAAATAGAGTCCCTTCCAAAGCAGCTGACGTTACTCCATATAAGATATGGCCTAACAAAAAATCCTATATTTCTTATATGAAAGCTTCGGGTTGTCTAGCTTACGTGAATCAGATTCAATCAAACAAGCTTGAAGCAGAATCTGATAAATGTCTATTTGTAGGATATCTTAAGGAAACAATTGGATATTAGTTCTACAATGCTTTAGAGCAAAATGTGTTTATCTCAAAGTATACTGTCCTTTTAGAGAAAGAGTTTCTTCTAAGAGAAGACAGTGGGAGCAAAATTGAACTTGTTGAAGTTCATAATGCTCAAACAGATACAGATCAAATACCTAAACTCGAGATTGTTGTTTATGGAGATGAGACATTAGTTAAATCTTTTTACACACAAAATGTTCTTCAGTCAAGTAGGATACGTAATGTTTCAGAGAGATATAGATTTCTAATAAGTGAAGAGTTTTGAATCTGAAAATTGGCTTTAAGCCATGAAGTCCAAAAAGATTCCGTGTTTGAAAACCAAATATGGACTTTGGTTGACCCACCTAAAAGACTAAAACTTATAGGGTGCAAGTGGATTTTCAAAAAGAAAATCAACATGGATGATAATGTGATTACTTATAAAGTGAGGCTAGTTGTTAATGATTATTGTCAAAGACAAGGAGTTGACTATGACGAGACATTTAGCCCCATAGCCATACTTAAATCCATTAGAATATTCCTAGCCATTGATGCTCGTTATGATTATGAGATATGGCAAATCGAGGTTGAGATAACTTTTTTGAATGGAATCTTAGCTGAGGATGTGTATATGATACAACCTGAGGGCTTCATATCCAAAGATGGTGAAAAGGTATGCAAGCTTCAGAACTACATTTATGGATTAAAGCAAGCATCTAGGAGTTGGAACATCCGATTTGATGTGACAATCAAAGAGTTTGGTTTCTCACAAAATCTGGATGAACCTTGTGTGTACAAGAAGGTTAGTGGGAGTGCTATCATATTCCTTATGTTATATGTGGATGACATATTACTAATGAGAAAAGTTGTCTCAAGTTTGCAATCAGTCAAAATTTGGTTGTCCCATAATTTTTCCATAAAAGACCTTAGGGAAGCAACTTAATCTTGGGAATAAAGATCTATAGAGATATATCAAGGACATTGCTAGGTCTTTCACAGTCTACATACATAGATAAAATGCTAAATAGGTTTAGCATGGAGCAGTCCAAGAGAGGGTTTCTTCCCATGACACATGGAAACAAACTCTCAAAAAATATGTGTCCCAAAACGCAATATGAGAGGACTAATATGAGTTTAATCATATATGCTTCAGTAATAAGATTAATCATGTATGTTATGTTATGTACAAGACCAATATATCATATGATCTAAGTGTTATAAGCATATATTGGTCAGATCCTGGTGAGTGTCACAGGATAGCTATCAAGAATATCCTAAAGTACTTGAGAAGGACTAATGATGTATTCTTGGTATATGCAGATGGAGAACTCATAGTGAGTGGGCATACAGATGCTAGTTTTCAATCTGATCAAGAAGACTCCAAATCTCAATCAGGTTACGTTTTCACATTGAATGGTGGAGCAGTCGATTTGAAGAGTTCCAAACAAGAGACGACTACAGATTCAACGACCAAGTCAGAGTACATATGGTTGTGGAAGCAGCAAAAGAAGCTACTTGGATCAAGAAATTCATTATGAAACTTGGAGTGGTTCTCATCATTATAGACTCAATACTATTGTATTATGAAAAAAATGGGGCTATTGCTCAAGTCAAAGAACCAAGGTCTCATCAAAGGTCCAAACACATACTCTAGAGATATCACCTAATTAGGGAGATAATTGATAGAGGTGATGTGAAGATCCCATGTATCAAAACATCGTTGATCCTTTGACTAAGTCACTTCCTCAAATGAGACTTGATTCTAGTGTACTCGCTTATGGTATTAGATATAAAGGTGATTGGCTTTAGTGAAAGTGAGAGATTATTATAGCAGTGCTCTAAAGGCAATCGTATTTTACACTTTTGTACAAACTTTATTTTGATTAATAAAGCGAAAGGCAATTTTCATTAATTTGATGTTCATTTATTTATAAATTGTTGTCGTTATTAAATCGAATTAATGAAGTCCATAATACAAAAAAAATCATGAAGGAAATCATGATGAGATTATGATAATGAGATTCCTATCATGTGCAATTATGTTAGTATCTAAATTATCCCCAGTCATAGGATTAATGAGACAAGAAATTGTTAATTTGGATACACTATCATATATTATAATCCTTGATTTGATCAAGCAGTGGATCTCATACTGTAAGCATAAGATGTTTAGAGTTAACATATGGATGCTTACTAAGAGTAGTAAGTACATCGGATGACTCGCTATAAGATTGTCATATGGATGATTTATCAAATGTTAGTGATTAATATCATCATAGCAATAGTGTTACTTGTTTATAATCTAACTCTTAATTAAGCTTCTACTTGAATTCATCTTGTTTGGTGCTCTAACCACCCTTACACACTAATTTTTATTCATCTTTACATGTTCTTCACCTACTGTTGGAGGTGTTTGGAGTTTGCTACAACCTAAATAAGTGGAAGATTCAAGAAAGGAGGAGCATTTGCAAGGTATATATGTCATAATTTCATGTTCTTACATTCAGTTTTATACATGCCCATAGATTCTAGATTTTCTAAGGATGTCGTGGTGTTGGAATTTTGATTCCAATGCTTCCGCTGTATAGTCATACATGAAATGCCCTGACCCATGGCTTCCCAAAAACATCATCAATTATATGCCTTGAGCATCCACTATTTGTACCATTTTTTTCTTTTCCTTAGAGACCTATAAAATAATGTAATCAATGTGTTTTAGGTGTCCAAATGAACTTGGGTCCTTTATTATTAGTTTCTTCTTTTTTACTGACATTTTTAAAAGTTTTCTTACCATTCTTTGTTTCGAGGAAGCAAATTTTTTATCAATATTTCCAAGGTTGCCACAAAAAGGCATATTATGTGACCTATTATATGTGTGAGCCCTGTGTTAATGATAATTGACTTTAAGGGCCACATTGGGAACTACACATAAATGTATAGAACTTGCTTTAACCTAGTATGTGAATATTCAGATGAAGATGTACCATGCTCACTCACTATCTTAAGTAAAGGCTTTTTACTATGTATGTATTGTTCCTTAAAAAATATAGTCTTGTTGTGCCAAATGCACTTCTATTAGTATACTTGATCTCATATTTATTATTGGAATTATTTGAGCTATTATCATGCTTTCTGAATTTTCATTTCTCCTAATAAATTTAGACAATTAGTTCCTCAAAAGTATTAACCTCTTTCTTCATTGTCTTCATTCATCTAGAAGTTTTAAGTTTCATTAACTTTGGAAGATAATTTCTTCCTTTTCATGCTTATGTTGTCTATAATCTTATCTAGTTAATCATAATTCACCTCTACATTGCTATTATATTTGGAGCTTAAAAGTACCTCATTTTCATTTTTTTATGAAGTAGATATAAGCTACTTCTTTCCATTTTTCACTTTTTAAGTCACTTAAGTCATCCCAAGTTGATGGTTTGAGAGTCTTCTTCCTATCCCTCTTCTCTTTTTTTGGTGTTGGTAAACTAAGCTTAGGAAGTGTGATCTAGAGAGGTTTCCTCTAGGACTATTAACTTACTATAGTATCTAGTTAGGGATCTAAGGCATTACACCTCTTTTTATCATTGAATCCATATGGTGAAGTTTCTTCATAGTATTGGTAAGGTGACTAAGCCCCTTAGTCTTCTAGTTTTTTAATAGAACATTATAAAATTTGAAAGATATCATGTCTTATTCATATGTGAGATTGTATTCACACTTGACTTTCTTTAGATTTTATTCACACATGTCCCTATTGCTATTTAAAAATATATATACAAGTAGACTGATTTAGATGTCACCAATTAAATTGATAACAACTTTATCTTTCTCTTCTTCTTCACACCAAAATCTCTTCGTGAATAAAGTAAGCACATTTTTGTTCAATGTAACTTTTCATATATAATGTGATACCTATCTTGAGTTTTAGATTCTAAAAAAAAATCTAAATTACTTTTCATTTATGAATCTAATTAAAAAATGAACACAAAATAAAAATCAATTTTAATGCAAAGGCAAGTTTTAAAAAAATTTGTTAGTTAAATATAAATCCACATCCCTAATTTTGTTGAAACATAAAATGCATTATGTCAATTTACTTGATAATAGACAAAACAAGGATTAATGTTGAACTATATTTCAGAGTTCAACAAAATATGCTATCAAAATGACATGATACACTCATTAACAGGGATTAATATTGTATTTCTTGTAGGTCGTATCTGTGTTGAAGAGCGTCGATAATTGTCTAACCTCATTCGTCTTCTTTGTAATTTGTGATTGTCTATCTATCAAGGTAAGTTGTTCAACTAAGTAATGTCTACAAAGTGATCGATTTTGTGTTGTTCTTTGCAATTTTACCTATAATAATGATTGATGAGGTTTTAGGTTGAGGTTTAATAGTTTAAGTATTTATGTGTGGGCATTGTTTATATTGAAACATAAGCACTTGAACTTGTAGGTGATTAATTCAAACTTACTATTAACATAAGAAATTCATGTAATCAACATGACTATTCTTTGTATAATAAACCCTTAGGATGGTATATAGGCTAGAAACCAGTGAAGTAACTCCTAAAAGGCTTATCGGTGAAAAATTCCACAGGCCTAGGAGTCACAGCAAGAACTTGCTTTCTCGATTCATATGGTGTAACAATGCCACGTACTATAGTGCTTAGTTGACATATTGTTTTATTTGACTAATACTCACAAATGTTTAGTTTGAATAATTGTGAACTCACATGGTGGGAAAACTTGGAAGGGAAATGGTCAAAGACTTATAAAATCTTAAGGGATGTTTTGTAAAGCAAAGATTAAATGTTACGTAAATTTAGGGGAAATGGAGGATACTAACTATGAAATCACTTTTCCAAATAACAGTTTTGCAAAAATGAGTAATGTTGATGGATTTTGGATGTATAGACAATTAACACCAGATATTCTCATTAATCCTAAGTTTGTTGAGTGAGTTGAAGCTTTTATTCACTATGCATGTTCTCAACCTGCATGTATGGATGATCTAAAGATCAGATGTCCATGTAAAAAGTGAAAATATATTCGTTTCCTTCACATTGATGAAGTGAATCTTCATTTGTTAGGAAAAGGGATTGTTCCAAATTATTTTGAATAGACATGATATGGGGAGCCATTAATTTGTAACACCTCAAGGGGTAATGAAATAAACTCGTCAATAAATATGGATGGGTTTGAATAGGGGAATGGATTTATAACAAATAATGTGAGTGCAACTAAAAATCCCTACACCCAAATGGTTTATGATGCATCTGATTATACCTTTCAAGAAAATATAGAAATCTTGAAGAAGAACCAAACCCACATGAAAAAAAAAGTTTTTTGACTTGCTTAAATCAGCTAACTAAGAATAATATCCAAATTATGAGACCACGACTCAATTATCTTTAGTTGCTAGAATATTGAACATAAATTCTAAAGGGCATATTTCTGATCGAAGTTTGGATAAAATTCTTGTTTGGTATAATGAATCATTGCCTCTTGATCATACAATGGTTAATAATTTCTACAATATAAAGAAACTTATTAGGGATTTTGGTTTGCTAGTTGAAAATTTTGATTATTGCAATTTCAAATGTATGTTGTTTTAGGAGATGACGTGAAATTATAATAATGTAAATTTTTTGGTCAATCTAAGTTCAAACCTACAAAGCGTTCTATGAAATAGAAATTAGTACCTTGGAAGCGGATGTATTATTTCCTACTAACTCTGAGACTTCAAAGACTATATGCCTCTGATGTTACTGCATCTCACATAAGATGGCATAATGAACATGAACAGGAAGATGGAATAATGAGTCATCCATCGGATGTGCTCACATGGAAACATGTTTATAACACCCATTTTGAGTTTGCAGCTAAAAGTCGAAATGTTATGTTGGGATTATCGACAGATAGATTCCAACCTTTTGGTCAATCCAACTAACAATATTCATCATGGCCAATCATAATTACTCCTTATAATTTGCCTCCATGGATGTGTATGAATAAGGTATATGTGTTCTTGATGGTGATTATGCCAGGGCCTACAAAAACAAAGCATAAAATTGATGTATTCTTACAACCATTGGTCTTTGAATTGTATCATCTTTAAGAATTTGGTGCGGAGACATATGATGTGTCTCTTAAACAAAATTTTTTGTTAAGAGCACCTTTGATATGGACTATTAGTGATTTCCCTGCATATGCTATGTTATCTAGATGAAGCACAACAAGAAAATTGGCTTGTCCATATTGTAGCAATGATTTTGATGCGTTTTATCTTCTTAACGAGGCCAAAACATCTTAGTTTGACAACCATAGGAAATTTCTTCCTCTAGATCATCCATTTAGATGCAATAAACAAAATTTCATTAAGAATAGGATGGTACAAACACCTCATCCCTCTCACAAATCAAATGAAGAGATATTGCAGGAGATTGATGAATCAGGGTTGCTGAAAGTTACAAAACTTGAAGCTGAAGAAATTAATAAAAGCATTAGTAAAAGCTTTGGTTGGGAAAAATGAAGCATCGTTTGGGATTTGCCATATTGGAAAAGTAATTTGATACATCATTCAATTTATTCAACACCATAATAAACATTGAAGGGAGGACAAAAGATAATGCAAAATCACGATCTTATTTAAAACTTTTTTGTAAAAGGAATAAGTTAGACAAAGATCTTTGCACTGGTAAATATCCAAAATCATATTACGCTTTGAACAAAAAAAAGGAAATTTTTCGTGAATGGTTGAAAAGTCTAAAGTTTCTCGACGGTTGTGTTTCGAACTTGGCAAGGTGTATTGTGATATCCTGACTCCTGAAATTGTTAAGAGATTAAACTGTTAGATTGAGTCACATGAGTTATTTCATTTAAGAATTTATGAGGTGCATTTCATTCATATGCATAATATTCATATACACATATGAATCATGATTTAGAAAACATTACAAGATAGTATATGCACTCAATTGACATATTCCGAGGTATGGAACGAAAATGAATGTGATATGAATGTGCATTTCCAATGTTTTGCATTTTGATGGATTATAATTAGTGAATTGTGAATTTATTGTTACAATTGAGTAATTGATGAGGTGATATGTGCATCTAGTCTAAGAAAAATGTTAAAGAGCAAGACAAATTGATACATGGGAATTCAGGTTGATTAGGCCTATGAAATGGTGACATGTGGCATTAGGAGTAAATGAAAAATGGCTCAGTCAAGTGGATGACAAGTGGGTTGAGTATAATTGTGACAAGTGACCCTTTAACATTGTGACAGATGGCACCTTAGCTTACTAAAATTTCAGATGTAAAGTACCAATTGTGTGTGTATTATATGGAGCTTTTTGATCATGAAAAATGTTCAAGGATAAGTGTAAGATATGAGTTGATAATGATATAAAGATGTTCTCATGAATGTAATGTGATTCAAAGTATGTAAGTGATGAATTGGGAATGATTGAATGAGAACTAGGAAATTGTGTGAGTGTATAATCCTAGGAAAAAGAGTGATAAATATGTGAGTGATAAATTGAGAGTGATCAAGTGTATTAAGGCATAAACCTAATTGCAAACTAGATGATGCACAAACCATAATGAATGTAAAAGTATGATTTGTGAATAAGACTTTATAACCAGAATAATCAATTGAGCATGCATTAAACATGATACATATACATGTGTAACCTTGAGCATTCATTTAATTGATCAATTAGTAATGTGTAAATATATGTATTGTTTGATTTAGAGCACACATCGACCGACACCATCTAGACATTGCTAACACATCGAGGCAATATCTATTTGGAGTGCACTGTGAGTTAACCTATTTGTGTAAACTCAAACGTTTATATTTTTATTGGAATTGTATGTATAGTGGTAATCTAGATGTGAGTTTTTGATTGGTAATGTGTTCTGTTCAAATTGTGTTGATTAAAATTAATTCATTTATATTAAATTGATCTTAATATAATTATGATATTACTGATTCTGTACAATTGATTATCCAAGGAGATCGATATTCGGGATTGTATTGGGAGTGTTTGTGATTTGAATGCGAATAAGGAAATTGAATGCTCAACTATTTGTTGAATGCCAAACTTAGATATGATGAACTATGAAAATTGAATGTGCTCATTGACTGAAAGTGATTGATGATATATTATGTGAAATATGTTACTACATTACATGATGCATATTCACATAAAAGAGTTGTGACCGAAGCAGCCAACGTGAAAAGAGCTTTAAGCTCAGTTATGTGCATCAGAGCCTAAGGCTCAATGATTAATGACCTGGTATCCATAACAGATATGGGACAGTACTGAAAAAAGCCCAGTATCCACAACGGATACGGGACAGTGAAATAGGCACTCGGTCACAACAAAGTTAAAATGGAATAAATCTCTTTTGCTTTTGCATTTGTATCTTTAAATGTGTTCATGATATTAATTGCAAATGAATGTTGAACTATGTTATGTTGATATTGAGAAATGCTTATGAATTTGATGGTGATATGAAGAATTGTGATAAATAAGTTTTATGTTCTGAAATGATTAAATGATATTCTTACATTCAAAATGTACTTCTGGAATGAATTAAAAAGTGATTGTATTTTTAAATGCTTCTTTTATTATGATGCAAATTGTAAAATATAAGTTATAGCTCTGAATGAAGCGTTACTTTGGTTGAGATGAATGTTATTCATTGATATATATATGTGTTCTATTTTGAGTGAACACATAGATGATGATTCACTCACTAAGTTCGCAAACTCACCAAAATTGCACCATTGTTTTTCAGGTTCAGGAGAAATCTAGCTAGTCTAGTTGAAGTAACTTCTACATTTAAATATGGGTCAGTGTCAGGATCAGTTGTACCTACAAATGTCTTAGTTATATTGTATCAAGGATTGTATCTCTCAACTGTTGTATAATGGACATGTTAATTTTGGAAATGCAATGACATTTGAGACTGTATATGTTTGTGAATAAAAATGGAACAATATGATTATTGGAATGTTTTATGTTATGAACAACGAATTAAAAAGTAAAAAATAATTGATTTAACTATCTTAATGTGCCATTTTCATAGATTATGTTCCTGAATATCCTTCGGTATGTTGGGTATATGCTCTATGGGAGTGGCATGTTACATGCATGGACACGAGGACTTACAAATTATTTGGGATGAAAATTCATGATTGTTATGTGTTTATGTAAAGGCTAATTCCAATTGTATTTCAGGAGTTACTACCAAATATGATTTAGGAAGCTATAACAGAATTAAGTTTGTTTTCAAAAGCTCAACATAGGTTGAAATGGAAAAACTAAAAAGGGAAATTCTAGTTATCTCGTGCAAATTGGTAGGGATTTTCCCTCCAAGCTTCTTTGACTGTATGGAGCATCCACCCATACATTTAGCACACAAGGCTAAACTTGATGGTCCTATTCAATAGTGATGGATGTATCCATTTGAGAGATAATTATAGTTAATATTTAAATAAAAGTTCTAGCATGTTTTAATCATAGAATTTTAATAACCCTATTTGTAATGTAGCTATTTGCATCACTTGAAGAAAAACGTCAAAAATAAGGCTAGAGTTGAAAGTTCAATATGTAATGCTTATTTAGTGGAGGAAGCAAGTACATTTTGTTCATATTATTTTCAGTCGCATGTGCACACAAGAGAAAGAAAAGTTCCTCATGGTGATGATGGGGGAGAAACGGGTGATGTTGATAATAACTTATCTATTTTCACATATTTAGGACAAACATATGGATGTTCAATAAGAAAAATGTTAATAGCAGAAGAAATAGAGGTTGCCCATGGTTATATTTTATTGAATTGTTAAGAGGTTCATCCTTTCATGCCGTAAGTTTAAGTTAATTTTGAAATAGATTATTTGAGTTTCTAAAGTTACTATTGTTCACACCTAAAATACATAATAATGCTTTTAGATTAAATGAGCAATGGTTACGCGAGCTAATGCCCGAAACAACACAGAATGATATCGATAAAGAAGTTGAAAGACACTTTCCAGAAATATGTAAGTTTCACTTATAATAATTGAAATGGTTGAATTACTATATCAAAGTGATTAGATGATATCATACTATTTAATATGATAAATTGTTTTTTAAGTAAGTATTAGAAAATCCAATAGAGAACAAGTTCATATGTGATCTTGCAAAAGGATCTTTGTGAACTTTTAAATCGTATTTAATGTATTTTGTTAATGGATACAAATTTCATGCAGAATATCATGGTCATAGAATGGCAATAGTAAATAGTGGGGTTTGCATACAGGGATAATTGACAGATTACTAAGGTAAAATTGTTGAGATACTTGAAATTGAGTACCCTGCAATGCCAATAAAATAGAGTGCGATATTTAAGTGTGAATGGTTTGTTCTAACTCCTAATATTGGACCCAAAGTGCACAGTCGATACAATCTAGTTGAAATCAATTAGTGAAGAAGATTTAGACAATTTGAACCTTTCGTGTTGGTGACGCAAGCGATCCAGGTGTATTATGTCCTTTTTCTTAGCTTACCATGAGATAAATCAAATTAGTTAGTCGTATGCAAAGTAAAAGAGGTGTTTTTGAATTACATGGAAAAGGAGAAAATAAGAGAATTGAAAGTGAAGAGTTTCAGGAAGATGTTTATGAAATAAATACTTGTGTAACATATAACGAGAATGAACCTATAAACAATCCAAATAATGAATATGTTGAAATTTCATATGGAGAGGATAGGGAGGGCGAGAGATCTAAAGAGGAGCCTAAGTTTGATTATAAGTCTTCAGAAAAAGATGATGATGATGATGATTTTGATTTACAATTTTGTGTTGATGGCAATTAATTTGTATTTGCAGCAATTAATTTGTGTTTGCAATAGAATATTATATGAATAAATATATTATTGCATTAATAATATTTTGTTATATATTGAATTTATATCATTCTATTACTGGAAAATTCATTAGAATGTGAATTTCAAGTTAAAAATATTCCACCAAAGAGAAAACTGAATATGATACAGCCAAGGTTCAAGTTACAACAATTTGGAGAAGCCAGTGCATTTCCAAGTGAAACATCACATTCCACAGATTTCACAAAATTACCTGTTGTATGTCCAGCTATTATACATCCAAATGAGGCATCACCTTCTGTACCTGCTACTATACCATCCACCAGCCCTGCTACTCCATCCACCACCCCTATACTGAAAGAGATATCAGGGGTAAACGTTGCAAATGAAAGAGGCAACCTTCAGCCTACGAGAATTGACGGAAGAATGTACATCACAATTTTCAACAATTTGTAAGTAAAATTCTAAAAATTTTGTAATGCTTGATAACATCATAGGTTTATACTAAACTTATAGGTTTTAATTTGAAAATGATCTAAAATAACATATATATTAGGTTGGTTCTCTGAAACGTGCTCAAGAAATATCTCATCCAAGTTTAAGGAGAGGATAGATCTTGAGGGTTATATATGGAACAATGTCTTTCAGACGAAAAAAGATTTTTATTATTAGGAGTTTGAGGTACACAAAATATATCCTTTAATATTTTTATTTTATCTAATTTTATACAATAATTAGATAAATATTGTTGTTTATAATTACTTATAGTATGTTTTCCTTTTCCTCAGAAAGAATTTTTTTGGGATCCAAAATTTGATGTTGTAATTTATAATGTATAGGAGAGGCGAGCTCATACATATTATAAAGACGTTCTTGCTTCGATACACAAGAATGGTGTACAACCACTATACATATTTAAAGAAATATGGAGTTATTAGCAGCAATATTAGGCATCACCTGAGGCAATATCCATTTCAGATCACAATTCTACCAAAAAAGTGGAGGACCAGATGGAGAGAGTCTATCTATAGGCACTGAAGGCTCTTTGACCCACCAGGAGCATACTCTTCAACTTATAAGTATCAAAACTTTATACATATTCTGATTTTTGTACTTTGATTTCAATGTAATTTGTCGTATGAAATTTAAAATGAAAATATATGTGTGCATTATGGAGAATAATAATGTTATAAATGTCTAGTGTCATTAATGGCTATGTTGTTAAGTGAAATTTTTTTATCTAACATGGGTAAATATCATAAAAATAAAGGAAATTCTACCGAAATTTTTGTAAATTGTAGTTCACTTATAACAATTTATTCTGATGCAAGAAAAGTCTATGGACAGGAAGGCTACACCATGCCAACTCTATTTGCACACTCACATTAAGAAACATGATGGTGTGACCTTCGTCAACACCTATTGTAGACAACTTCATATACGTAAAATCTATACTTTAATATCAATTCTTAAAAAGTATCAATTATTAACATAAATAACTATAATGATATGACCAAATAAAAGAAAACATTGAACGATAGTCTCAGAACTCTGAAACTGTTAATGAGAGTTAGGCATATCTTAATGCAGTGGGTGGTAGGGACCGTCATGAAAGGATTTTCAGCTTAGGTTTATTTGTAAACACATGTTATTCACAATCCTCCACCTCTATTATAGCTACATTTAGTAGGCGGTTTGTATCAAATGAAGGAGTCATTCAGCTTGAGAGTACAGTAGAGAGGCTAGCAACTCAGTTGCAATAGTCGATGGAGTGCATAGCCCAACTCCATAATGAGATGGATCAGTTGAAGGGGAGGGACAAGATCGCAGCAGTTAGAGCATCTTCCTTCACCACTTGCATAGTTTAGATGGATAAGTGAATGTATTTGATGTTCTGCTACTATTAAGTTTTTGTATAAATTCTTAATTTACAGTTATTTTCAAGATACTTATTCGTATACATTTTAATTTTTATTATATTAACAATCAGGATAATGTTTACTTTATATTTATCAATCATGTTATATTATTTACAGAAATTAAATATAAAAAAATCATAAGATTATGAACAGAAAACATGGGTAGGAAGTGAGAAATGGGGGTAGAAATTTATCAAAGTTAAAATTCCCAATAGAACTGCATTATTTCGTTGCTAATTAGCAACGGAATAAAAAATTTAGCGATGGTTCTTGTTTCCGTCAGTAACTTTAGCGACGAGTTATTATATATCTGTTGGTAACTTTAACGACAGACCTATAATTTACCATCGACAAATTCATCAAAGGAATTTTGGGATTCTGTCCATAAAGGAGCGACGAAATGTTATAAATCCATCGGTGAATTTTCTTTAACTTACCAACAAAGATCCAAAATTTCGTCACTAAAAGTACTGACAGATACATAAACTTTCGTCACTAGATTTACCAACGACTATTTCTCTACGTTTCTTTCCATCGATAATTTTCATCGTAACATTTGTTTGCTAATGGAAAAGTTTTATTTTCCATTAGTAATTTTTGTCGCAAAAACCTATTTTTCTTGTAGTATAGGATCGTTCTCACATATAATTCACGTGATCAACATAAGCGTGGTCTTGCTTCTTCGAGATAGGCTGCCACGATTAAGACTAGCCAAGCACGATCCAGTTCTAGGTGTTGGGGGAGATGGTCTAGATGAGTAACTTAGAATTCTCTATCATTATGAGTCTTTACGATTAGAAATTTTTTGGGTTACCAAAATACATCACATTATTAATAAACATCCCATATAGGTTGTCTCCTCGACACTTCTGGTATACTATTAGAACAGGGGATGATTACAACCCCCGTAAATCCAAAGCATCAACACTCTAACACCCCCCGCTCAGATAGCTATAATGGATCTTTAGTCATACGATGAGTGAGCGAGGTGATAGTTTTGGAGTTATAGGGAACTTGGATGCATTCTATTTATGGAGCATGAGCGAGCAGATGCCAATTCACTTGGGGTATGTCGTAGCCCACTCTTCTAACTTTACACCTTATGTGACATGGCAAGCATGGAGGATAGGAGTCTTCAAAATGCTACCACCGATGCAATTGGTTAGTACTATGGCAGCTTTAAATTTAGATGTTATTGAAAAACAAGCACTTGGTACGTAAGAGGCGAGGACCTATAGGAGACATCCATCACCTACTTGGAGTTTCAAATAAGCTGACCACATCAAGAGAAGACGAGGGTCACTCTAATCAACATGAGCATCCATCACAACTAAGCTCACCACCCTCCTAGATGGGAGGAGAAGCACTAGGGCAGCCTAATGTAGGATCGTTGAGGGCGTAGACACCATTGAGACATCAAGACTAGCTAAAGATCACTTGGCTAGATCTTAGGGGTCCAACACACTATTTGAGCACAACAGGGAACACTGATGAAGCATATAAAGAGGAGAGAAGCCTATGATAGGGCATTAATGAATTGAATCGAGAGGGAAGTGAATCAAGAGGCGAGAACCTATGATACATAGATGGAGGCAGTATTGACTTAGATGGCAAAACATCTTGGGATACTATCCAACCTCCACCATCTAGAGCGATTGTATCATCTTTAGCTCTATAATACTATAAGGCTCTAAGACCCAAAGATCCTCTAATGACGAACATGCCAGATTCCCCAAAAGACTAATGGACGCTTGATTTTGGATTTTTCTTTTCTTTCTTTATTATTTATGTAGTTTCTTATTTTCCTTATTATTTTATTTTGTCTGAACATTAATGAAATTTTATTTTATATTATGTTATTTTTATTTCAATGCTTATTTGTTTTCTTTATTATTATTTTCTTTTATGATTTTATCCCTTTTTTATATTTTTGCAAGGATGGATGTATCTAATATAAGATGGACTATTCATCAAATTCAGGACTCTTCTTTTTATTCACAAAAGAGGTCTTATCTTTTATTAAGGGCACTAACAATCATACATTTCTCATTCTTTTTTTTTATTTTTATGTGATTAAATTGTGTACATTAGGGACAATGTACACTTTTAAGTGTGGGGGACAGATTTCAAATGTTTTAAGCTTATTAAAATCCTTTTTATTAATTATTACTAACGGACATCTTGAGTTAGTTGAATTCTGTCCAAATTATTTTACATCATTATTGATTATTAAATTGAATTAGTATGTAAAAGCATGAAAGTTATAATTGACTTACTTTTATAAGCCATATTTTTAGTAATCATTGAGATAATTAATTGGAATGAAAATTGCATACTATTTACAGATAAGACCTTTTTTTTGAGCTTTTGTACCTAAGAGCAAATACATCGTTATTTAAGGCTCTTTTATTCCTTCATTTATGCTATCATGCATAGTTGGATAATTTTAAAACTTGCTTTTATTATTCATATTGAGACCATATTTAATTAAAAGCATTGAAATGATCACTACAAGAAAATAGGTCTTTAGAGACAAAAATTACCAATAAAATATGAAGGTTTTCCATCACCAAGCGAATTTGCTGACAAAAATTACCGACCTCATGAGCCGTCGATAGAAACGAGCATGGAAATATTTAGTAATAGAATAGAAATATTCCATCGATAATATATCTTTAAAACTTGCATGTGAAATTTTGACGTATTGGGCATCGATTTTATGGGGACATTTCCTTCTTCTTGTGGTTTTGCTTACATTTTGTTGGTTGTGGATTATGTTTCTAAATGGGTGGAAGCTAAAGCCACCAAGACTAACGTTGCAGAATTTGTTAAGTCTAACATTTTTACTAGGTTTAGAACTCCAAGAGCATTAATTAGTGACAGGAGTACTCATTTTTGCAACCGATTGGTGAAAAACTTTTAAAGAAGTACCATGTCACTCATAAGGTGTCTACGACCTATCATCCACAGATGAATAGGCAAACAGAGGCATCAAATAGAGAAATCAAGTCCATTTTTGAGAAAATGGTAAGCCCAAATCGTAAAAATTGGAGTCAGCAACTTGATGATGCTCTTTGGGCATATAGGACTGCATACAAGACACCAATTGGCATGTCTCTATACTGACTAATCTACATAAAGTCGTGTGATCGTCTAGTGGAAATTGAGCACAAAGCCTTTTAGGCCATTAAGCAATGCAATATGAAGATGGATGCAGTGGGTGAACGGAGGAAGTTACAACTGCAAGAATTGGAATAGGTTAGTCTTGAATCTTATGAGAATGCAGAAATTTACAACGAAAAGATGAAGTGATTTCATGATAAGATGATTATTAGGAAGAATTTTGTGGTTGGACAAAAGTTCCTCTCTACCATTCAAGACTTAATCTTTTCCCAAGTAAATTGTGTTCTGTTGGATTGGACCTTTTGTTATTACTAATGTGTTTTCACATGGTGCTGTTGAAATTAAAAGCTTCCAGATAATAAAAAATTCAAAGTCAATGGTCATCGACAGAAACCCTTCTATGAAGGATTCCAAGTGAGGATGTGAAAGTGATAAGGTTAGAAAACCCTTATTATGAAGACTAAGCAATATGGAGTCGAGACAATGACGATAAACAAAGGCACTGCTTGGGAGATAACCCAAGGGAAGTTGATTTCTGTCTCTTTACATTTTCATAATTGTTATTTTCCTTAAATGTTCCATTTCTTGCATTTGATGTTACATTGGGGACAATGTAAGTGTTAAGTGTGGGGGTGGGGATCTTATTTTGTTATTAGCTTTTATGCATATTTTGAGCTTAATAGTAGCTTATGTGACTTCTTAGGCAGTTTTCAAAGTCAAACAAACAAAATCAAAAATTTTATCAATTTCTATGGCTTTTACGATTATTTAGTCATGATTAGAGTATGAATTGCTTAGAAAAATCCATGGCAACCTTAGCATGTACTTTTGCTCTTGTCATTAGTTAATATGTATTATTCTTAGAAGAGCGATGACTAGTAGTTTACAAAAATCGGTGAGGTTTTGAGCCATATTAGACTGACACATTTATATCAGTCTCGCTGTATTTTGTTATGTGTGACCTTCATGACATATTCATTCTTACTTTGCTTTGATTTTCTATTCGAGACCACATTTTTATCACATGCATTTTTATGAAAATGATTAGGCAGTCTTTGTTGATTACGAGCAACATTTGCCAAATAACCTACTCAATTATATGAATTTTCCTTTGCTAACCCTTTTGAACTTTATTAGCCTTTTCTTTTATATAAACCACATTACATGAACCTAACAAAATTCCCTAACCAAGCCTTAAAGCTATTGGAGCATTTGTCAATTCTTAATGAATGTGATTGTATAAAAGCCTAAGTGTAGGGGTATGCACACATATGGGTTGGTTATGTTTGTCAATATGCCATGTTTTGAATCCAATGTTAATGTAGCTTCCATCACTATTATATTTGAAAAAAAGGGAAAAAGAGAAAAAGAAAAAGAAAGAAAAGAAAAGCAAAGAAAAATTGTGAGTTTGAATAAAAGTATCAAGGAGGAAACACAATTGTTGTGAAAAGTTGTTAATTAATAGTTTATCCTCCTTAAGTTGTATTGATTAGGTGTTTAAATATATTTCATATAAGGTGGATGTTATTTTGGATGGAGCACTTTTTGTGTTATGTTCATGTGGCTTATGGTGTGAGAACTGAATTGGGTTGTGAAACATAGTTGTTGCATTCTTCATGGCTAACGTTACCTAGTTCTAAATGAATGTTAACTTGTGCACCTGATATCTTATTGAGTGTCACTTTTGCTTAACTAGCTTGATGAATTTTATGCTACATCACCCAAAATACATCTCACCTTACCTTTACCCACATTACAACCCTAGAAAAGTTCTTTGATTCATAATTATGTATGTGACTTTTAGTGGTGGAGAAATGAAATGATATGCAAAGTTATGGATTGTTGTGATTATGAACGGTGTTTGAGTGTACCCATGGAAATATCTTGTTTAAACATCTTTTGCCAAGTCTACCTCTAGATTACTTAATGTCTAAGGGTGATGCATGTTGATTGATCATGAGTAAAAGCTTTGAATATTGAGTTATTGCTATAGGTTTTGAAAAATCATTCATCTTTACTTATGGTTATCTATTGTTAGGAAATATGAAAAATGAGTAAAAGTTTTTTTTGTGATTTTGATTTTAACGATTTGCCCGAGGACGGTCAAAAGCTAAGTGTGGGGTAGGGGAACTTGATATGCATTTAAATGTTGATTCATTTGATATACTACACTTAGCAAATAATGCATTAGAAATGCTTAGTATACTCACTTTAGCTCATATTTGATCTTAGGTACATTTCGGAAGTGAAGGAGCTAAAGTGACTCAAAAGCATTTCCATTGAAGCCATCTTCTCAATTTCCATATTCTATTAATTCATGGAGCATGAAGAAGAAGAGGATTGAAAGAAGAAGAGGCAAGATAGAATGTCAAGTGAATAACAAAGAAAGGAGAAGTCTCACGACATATATTGGATCACATGGGTGTGAGAAATTTCTCATGCCTATATAGTACCTCTCACGGTCGTGAGAGGACCTTGCATAGCCATGAGATGCTCTCATACCTGTGAGAATTAACTCACAGGTGTGAGAAAGACAGTTGTCTGTGTCAATGCTAGGTGCCCCTCTATTTAAACCTAAATTTTACTATATAAGGAAAAGTGCGTGACTGCAGAAAGGACATTTGGGACATACCTAGCTGAAACCACTTTTCTCTTATTTTCTTCTAGGTTTTTCTTCTTTCTTCAACACCGACAGTGGCGATGGAGAGGATGGTCGATGGTGAGAGCTTAAAGATGGTGATGGAAGGCTAATTTTCCCAACATCGGTTTGGAGGTGCAATCAAGGTTGAGGAGCACATTAAGCAGATTATTGTTGTATATTGTTTTCTTTACCTCTTTTCGAATTGTTTATGTTATTTTGTATGGATCGACTGTGTATTGTATGAGAATGATTTTAATGCTCTATTGAATCTTTTTTTAACCCATAGCTAGCACTTGAATGTGAAACGTAATAGTCACGTTGAAGGTTGTATATGGTAACTAACGGTATTAAATCATTCGAGATACGTAGCATAAGTCTAAGCTTGTGAGATTGTTGCTTAGATTGGTTCATTTTCTCACTTGCAATGAGGTTATCTGGATAAACTTAGAGAGTTTGTTCTAGGTTTCCTGATAGTTAGGGTTAATTAATGAGCTCTTCTTGATTAACTACAACCTAATGAAAAACTAAAATTAACAGAGCTTACTGTTAGTTCACGATCAATAATCTTAAGAGAGGTGTAAAGGTGATCATTCAGCGACATCTGTGAAATTATGCTTAGGCCGAGATTAACCCAAATAACCGAATTTCTACTTATTCATCAATTTTATCACTTTGTTACTGTTTACTTTGATTTGTTTTTATAGTTTCAATTTTGCTTTATTTTCTAATTTGCTTCAAACCAAAAACCCCCTGTTTTACTTATACAAGTATTTAGGAAAGTAATTTGAATTAATCATTGTGATCGACCTAGACTTATCACTAGCTATAGTTTTAGTCTAATTGTTTTGGTACTTACGACACATGACCAATGCCAGTGACTATGCAATTGGATGTGTATTAAGGTAGATTAAGGACAAAAAGATACATGCCATTTATTACGCCAATAAAACTTTAACAGGACCTCAACTTAACTATACAACCACAAAAAAGAACTATTAGCTGTATTTTTTTCATATGATAAGTTTGTTCTTATTAACTAGGTTTGAAAGTGGTTGTGTTTACAGATCATACAACAATGATGTTTTTTTTTCTAAAAAGGATGCGAAGCCTTGATTAATTCGGTGGATTCTACTCCTAAAAGAATTTGATATTGAAATTTTAGGAATTTGATATTGAAATTAAGGATAAAAAAAGGATCAGAAAACATGGTATTTGATCACTTGTCAAGGTTAAAAGGTAGGGAGTTACATCTACAAGAAAAAATCAATGAACAATTCCCTAATGAGACGTTATTCTCAATAAATGAGTCAAGTATTCCATGGTTTGCGAAGATTGCAAACTATATCATAGGTTGTATCCTTCTACCTCACTTTTCTTACTAATAGAAAGAGATTTTTACATGATTGTGCATAAAATATAAGGGAGGAACTTATTTTGTATAAAAATTATGTTGATGGTTTGACAATGTGTCATAACACTACAACAAAAATAACTAAACTTAAAACTGTATCTAGTGATAAGTTTAGGTCATTTCCACAGAGATTAAATCAAATCAGTTTTCTAAATTATATTTATATGTAAACAATAAATTAAAATGGGGAAGGGTTTGGTTGGTTTTAAATAACAAAACAAAGTAAAATTGAACAAATAAAAGCAAATCAAATTAAACAATATAAAAGTGAGAAAATTGATGAATGATTTTGGAATCTGGTTCTTGGTTCACTCTTAACCTACACACAAATAAACATACTTCATTACATTATTATTTTCACACATCTGTTAGAAACAATTAATCGTAGATTAACAATAAGCTATGTTAATCATGTTTTTCCCTTAGATCATTTTTAATCAAAATAAGTTCTTTAACTAAACCTATCTATCTAATAATCTAGAACAAGCTCTCGAAATTTATTCAAACAGCCGCATTATGAATAAGGAAAAAAATCAATCTAGGAAATAACCACACAAGCTCGAGTCATTTAACCTATATTACGTTATCCCCAATGATGCAACACTATTAGTTGTCATAAATGAATCCAAAACACAACTATCATGTATTATATTTAAGATTCCAACAATGGATTTATATAAAAACAATCTAATAAAAGCATTCAGATCATCTTTACACATACCCAAATTAATAAGCAAAAATAACATAAACAATCCCTAGAGACAGAAAGATTTAACAATACATAATGACGATATACTTCAATGTGATCCTTAACATTGATTTCACCTTCAAACTAGAATAAGCAAGATTAGCCCCCATTGATCCCAACGAAGTAACGTTTCTGCCCTTTCTCATGCTCCAAAAATTATCCTTTTTTCTTTTGACAGCTTAAAATGTCAATTTATAACAAAAACTAGGTTTTTAAGGATATGCATGGTTGAGTGCACGATCGTGCATCCAATTGTGCATCATCAATAAAATGCTCCTTTCAAAAAGATGCAAGGCCTTGCAAGTATATACACGGTCATGCAAACCAAAAATTCTAAAATCGTCAAGATACACTTGCACAGTCGTGCATCTTGCACTGTATAGTGAATTCTTCATTTCTTGCATTTTGTTATCCCATCTTCACTCTAATCCATCTCCTTTTCGTTTCATGATGACAAATGAGTTTGAAATCAAGAGTTGTACCTAAAACCAAATATGAACCAAAGTGAGTTCCTTAAACATCTCATAGCATCAATTACTAAGTGTTAAGGAGTAAACATATAATCAATTAAACACATATTATGGATTAATTAGGTGATGTGTTCTAGATAATGAATTTCATGTTGTTTTAGCTTATTGTAATAGTCTTTATATGTGGGACATTACGAGGCTAACAAGATAGCAGCGAAACTATTAAAGTCCGTATTCTTTTGGCCAACATTGTTCAAGGATGCATAAGACTTTATGAAAAACTATGATAGATTTCAGGAAATTGGGAACATTTTGAAAAGAGATAAGATTCCACTATCGATAATGCTGGAAGTTGAAATCTTTGATGTTTGGGGGCTAGACTTTATAGGTTTGTTTTAGTCCTTGCCCAAAAATACTTATATCCTAGTGGATTTTGACTATGTATCAAAATGGGCCAAGGTTATGACAACTCCATCAAATGATGGACAAGTAGTTCAAAGATTTATCAAAGAAATATTTAACAGATTCAAAGTGCTAAGGGTCATAATCAATAATAGAGGTATATATTTCTGTAACAAATCATTTAAGGCTTTGTTGAAAACATACAGGGTGTAACACCAAGTCGCAATGCCTTACCACCCCCAGATGAGTGAGAAAGTAGAAGTGGTGAATAGAGAGCTGAAAATGATCTTAGAGAAGACTGTCAATAATTCAAGAAAAGATTGGGCAACCAAGTTAGATGATGCAGTTTGGGCATACCAGATAGCCTTCAAGACAACTGGTGGCACCACCCCTACTGATTAGTTTATGGCAAGGCTTGTTATTTACCTATGGAGTTAGAACATAAGGCATACTAGGTAATCAAAGCATTGAAATTTGACTTAAAAGCAGCCAATGAGAGAAGATTGTTGCAGTTGATTAAATTAGAGTAGCTGCAATTATATGCCTCTAAAAATTCCAAATTGTATAAGGAACGAACCAAGAAATGGCATGATGCTCATATGAAAATGAAGGAGTTTAAGGTTGGAGATATGGTTTTATTATTTAACTCTCACCTTCGATTATTTCTTGGAAAGCTAAAATCAAGATGGAGTAGCCTGTTTCAAGTCACCAAAGTTTTCTCACATGATGCTTTAGAGTTGACTAATTTTAAGCTATATAAGGCTTAAAGGATTATTAAAAATGAAAATAAATTGAACAAAAAAGTAAACACAGGAATATGGATTGATAGAAAATTAAATTACTTTTAACACAAACAAAATCAAATTGAGCACCACCAACTTAGTAATGGAAAATTACACAAGAAGAATTACTAAATTATGAGAGAGGGGATTTTTCCTATCATCAATGCTAATCGAGTAATGTATGTGTTAATGAGGTGTTAGTTATAAACTATCGAATGAAGGATTATTCTCTCTCGATTTATAATTGCAAGCCTT
This sequence comes from Erythroxylum longipes, assembly GCA_027563885.1. Lineage (NCBI taxonomy): Eukaryota > Viridiplantae > Streptophyta > Magnoliopsida > Malpighiales > Erythroxylaceae > Erythroxylum > Erythroxylum longipes. The sequence continues at coordinate 24,531 of JAOQMS010059836.1, forward strand.
AAATAATAATCTCTAATTAGGTTTAGTACCAAACATGTAATCTCTTAATTACAAACAGCCCTAACCCTAATTAATTCTTAAGCTTTCTAACAAATAATATGGTCTCACACGAGATCTCTCTCTATATAAAAACCGATTTGATTAATTATGTGGTATATTGGATTGCTTAACTCTCACTAATATATCCCAATCATTTTACATTCGGTTCACCCTCTCAATTTGTTACTGAAGCACAAATTTACAACAATTAATCATAATACCCAATAAAATTAACACAAAAATAACTAGATTAACATTAAATTAAGTCAAAATCACTAAAAAAAGTTAGAACATCATAATCAATCCAAATCTATTTTCATACAATCAATCTCAATCTCATACATTAAAATGAATGGAAATGAGAAATGGAAAGAAGAAATAAACTTGGAAAGATGGAGGTTGAAGCTTCAGAATAGGTCTTCTTCCTTGCTCTTCCCTCTATCTCTCTATCTTGTTCTTCTTCTTACAGTTTTCCAAAAATGGATAAGAATGGAGATCCTTTTAGGTTCTTTTCGCTTTCTTGTTATAGGCTTTTCCATTTAGGGTAAACCTTAGGGTTTTCCCATGCCTAAAAAGTCCAAAAGTCCCTCGAAAACTTAAGTCTGTAAGTTATCCGCGTCTTCTATCGTGCAGGCCACGGTCGTGGCACCAGGTTTTGTTCTTTATCACAATCATGGTATTTAACATCCCATTATCCCATGATTAGGTTTAGAACCCTATGATCCTATATATGAGAGTTTATTAAGAATTTTAGAAGTGCATTTCATGCATTATATGGCATACACATACACGTGAATAATGTTGTCACTCATGAAAATAATTGCACATGCATTCATTGACATTTTCTGGGTATAAGTGATTTTTTAATGTGATTAAAGTGTGAATTATGGATTAATTGTCTTGAAAATTGAATTGGTGTGTATTAGAATTTTTCGCATTTTTTGAGAAATTTCGAATATTTTGGAAATTTATGGAAAATTTGGGGTATTTTAGACTAGGAAAAATATAGAAATAAGACAAATAGAAGGGTGACAATTATACTCGAAATTAATTGACAAATGGAGTAACTATAGGGTGATAAATTGATCAATTAATGTGTGACAAGTGGAGCAATTAGTAAGTGACATATAGGCTAATTAAACGGATGACAAGTGTAAGACATACCAAAAGACATGTATCATTGAGGGATGGAGCCACCTAGTCATGTTCTTGCGTAAGAAAGTTTCTGCAACTCCTTTGTTTTGTCTCCACTGAAAACACCATCTTCGTTCTTGCTTATCCATCATCGAATCCTAGCTTGTACATATGTCTTTAGTGTTTGCTTAATACACCTTACAAAGTCTTCAACTATTTAGGGTTTTCGATTGTTAGTAAATCCTTGTGTTTTTCCACCCACCAAAATCTCTCATTTGCTTCCCCCTCTCCTCCCCATCCCCCCTCT
>JAOQMS010059858.1:0-52545 GCA_027563885.1 Erythroxylum longipes
AACTGTAACTGAAGAAGATAAAGTTACATGTAAATACACTTGCTTTCCAGGGCACTATATTTACATAACTCCAACACATTCAACATCTTCCCTATCCTTAAACTCTTAATCTCTACCGAGTCCATGTATTATAGAGAGATCTCAAATGTCTCTTAACCTTTTTATTCCTTATTTAGTTCCTCTATCCTGCTAGGTAAAAGTAAAGAGTCATTCTTAAAAACAAAATGGAGCTTAGTAGTTACCTCTGAGCTAAAAGATATAGCTTTTTCTAGTTCGAGCTCTTCCTCCACTTCTTTCACACAAGCAATTCCTTGAATAAAAGATATAGCTTTTTCTAGTTCGAGCCTACAGGGTCGCACGCAAAGAGTGATGTGATTTGAGTTTATTCTCTTGGTCCTAATTTATTAGACATTGAATAAATATATGTGGATATATTTACTGGGTTAGATTGAATTAAGTTGTCGGGATTTATTATATGAGATATAATATGGGCCGAAATTTATTGGGCTTCCATAATCCTAATGGGTTTAGAATTATGATATTCTTATTCCTATTAAAATAGGATTGTCCTATTGCCCCTAGGAATAGTGATAAGGGCTTCTCTATAAATAGAGGGCTTATGTCTCATTAGAAGACATACGAAAAAGCCCTAGCTACCTAGCCACTCGTCCCTTTCCTGAGAGAAAAAACTATGTGGCGTTCTAAAGTGTTTTAGAATGTGATAGCACACATTAGCCACTGCCCAAATCATTCATCCTCATGTGGATACCGGTAGAGGAAGTTCGCGAGTTGCAGCGTCAAGATATTTGAAAAGAATTCCAATCCGCGCGCTTCTAGAGGTAATTCCGTACACTTCTTATTGTGAAATTTCAGTTAACTAAGGCACAAAACCAGAAATACTAGGGTCCATTCTGCTGCGCATTGTGTATTCCCGGACGATAAGCGATCCAACAGTTCACGTAGTACTTAAGATGTCGATCCCATGAGGAAAGGAACTAGTCCTAAAATCTAAAGCAACTAAGTTAGAAATAAACCTAATTAACAACTAATGCGGAAAATAAATCAATCAATAATCAATTTAAGAAATTAAAGTTCCACAAAAATGAAAAAATAACAAACCACACAAATAATCTGAAACCCAACCTAGAAATTAAAGAAAGGGGGATTCAATTCGAAATTAAAGAAATTAAAGGGGGATTCAATTCGAAATTAAAGAAAATCTACTAATTATGCAATTTTTGATGTATAGAGCCTAAATGGTCTTAAGGTGAATTACTCTCTCTTGAGTTATAATTCTTAACCCCAATTGATAAACCCTAATTCAAATTATGGGAACTGCAATCTCTCAATCTGCAATTGGTCCAAAACCTAGTTCTGAATTTGTCTATTAACCTACCGGGAATCTATGCTCGATCTCTCGTTTCACGTCTCTACCAGTTGATTCAACTCTCTACCTATCAATTTACTTAACTCTCATTAGTCCAAATTGATGATTTTTATCGGTTCATTCTCTCAGTTTATTGTCAAGTTATGAAGAATCAAAATTGAATCACAATTAAATCGAAATAAAACACCATCAAATAAATTTTATTAATTTGAAGAATTAAAAAACCTGAAGGTGAGTTTAAACAAAAGATCAACACTCAACAATAGCAATTCCAATTAATATTCAATCTTATACATCAATTAAATCAAAATAAATATACAAAATACTATCAGATTGAATCTTGGAGGTCGTTACTGTAGGAAACCGCTTGTCCTGGGAAGTAGTTCGTGTCAAACGTATCTCCATGCCTCTCTTCCTTCATCTCCTCCCTCAATCTCTTGAATTCTCTCTAGGTATGTCTCGGATTTTTGCAAAAACTCACTGTTTTGGTTTACTCTCTTTTCTCTCTAATATCTCTCTGCAGCTGTCACATTATGTTCTATTTATTTTGTGGAAGCCCTACGCAGGGCACGATAGTGGCCTTGGCTACCACGATCGTGTATAGTGATTTATCCTTTTTGTCACAATCGTGGTCTGAAGTGCACGATCGTGGCTTGACTTGAAGCTCTCTGTCACGATCGTGTCCCTTAGTACATGATCATGTCCTCGTTGCTTCTGGCTCTTCCTTCTCTGTCACGATAGTGGCCACTGTGCACGATCGTGGCCTTTGTCTTTTAGCTCAAAACTCTTCAAATCTTCATCATTCTTCCCTGTTTACCCTGAAACACTAACATACACATCAAGTTACCTAAAAATTATAACAATTAAGCTCAAAGATTCATACTAACCCATAAAAGACACATAAAAATACAAACTAACATAATTGACGCATAAACACACACTTAACTCTCAATTTAACACTGAATACTTAACAAATTACACCCTAAAATATCATGCGAAACATAATTATCAACATCCCCACACTTAAACATTTACTTGTAATCAAGCAAACAAAACAATAAAACACATGAAAATACATAACACACAATGCAATAATGAGACAATGGCTCTGACTTTATGAAATAACTTTAATCTTAGATGCAATCATTCGAATTATGACAAATCATTAACAAACAAAATATGTGTCTAAGGGCTTTAAACTAAATACAAAACTAAATCAAGACCTAAGTGTTACTTAGTTACCCTTTTCAATTGTAGACACACATTAATAAATCTTCGGTCCCTCAGACTTTGTAAATGTTCCTAAGTATAATTTCATAAAAATTTAAGCTTACTACAAGTCTGGTAGGTGTTTATTTAAATCACTTTTTAAAATTTTTTTATTTAAACTGGACTTAGACTTTTACTCAGAGGCAAACATTTGTGATGAATGTCAATCCGGCTACTTATCTAAGTAATTTATTAAACAGCATGGTTGAAACGCCATTATAGCCTTTTTACACGAAGGCACACATTTGTGATACGTGTCTGTCCAGTTACTCAGCTACATCACATTTTCTACTGGCTACTAGCTCTATTCATAACCCGAAGGTTAGCGGAATAGTAATTTATTAAATTAATTTTTTTCACTATTCGTTTTCATGAAAAATACTAGTTAAGTTACTTAACCTAAAAGACCTCAATTTATGAATGAATGTGACAATCTAGAGAGTGCCAAATTTATACTAAGTCCAAATTACATTCTATATTTATCCAAAGGCCCTCTATTTCACTAATTTTGCATGCTAATGATCATTCACAACTTGATAGAATATATCCTAAAATCAAATAAATTTCATTCAATCTAAGCCATTGACACATTCACACACTTCACACGATGTAACCTACTACTATTATACAGATGCAAATTTCACATACAAAAGAAAAACACAAAATTCCTCCCCACACTTGAACAACACATTGTCCTCAATGTGGGAAGGAAACACACACAACATATACAAGAAGAGTAAAGATAAAAACTTAAGTAACAAAGAACAGATAAAATTAACAATAGAAATAATAACAATAAAACTAAAAAATAAACATAAAAATAAACAGAACAAAATTAAATTGAAGAAAATTTTGGGTTAGACTTAGATCCTAAGGTGATGGAGGTGGTAATGGTGTTGTAGGTAGGAGTTGAACACCCTAAGACTCGAAATACCGATGGATCCATCATACATCTCAGCTCTGGTCGTTACGTGTGCGCCATCTCCGTAAGTATTATGTTGGTATCAGATATCGCATCCAGAATCTTATTCCAGCTTTGCTCTTCCTCTTCTTCTTCTTTCGATTCTTCACTTGTTGACTTCTCCTGTCGAGGTTGCACTGCACTCAAACTCACTTGATCTACCCTAGGCCGCATATGTTTCTTCTTGTGAATCTCCTGCAGTCTCATGTTCGTGGAATGGATGACCTCCATCTGAAATAAATGGTGGTGATTGAGGAAGTCGGGAGGGTGAACTATTAACTCCCTTCATTCCACACCAAAATGTTCAGCAATGGCCAATACTATATACCCCATTCCCAAGTTGTTGCTCCGCTTACGCAGAACCGCAGCAATGGCATTAAGGACATAGGTGGACGTGCATACTAGAATACTATGATCCATGCATCACAATATAAAAAGTTCCTTGGTAGAACACTTGTTGGTTTCTGACTTGTCAAAAACCAGCATACACATAAATTTGTGCAGTAGCAAGGGCTTATGTGACCGGATAATGTTGTTGTGTGCATTCTTTACGTAGAATTGCTCAATTCCAGTCAGCTTACGCCAATATTGGGAGACACTATAATCGTCATGTTGATCAGTGATGGTGGATTCGGGGAATCCATACATCTCACACATGAGTTCTATCGTTAATTCATATGCTCTCCCTCCTAATCTAAACCACATTTCCTTGGTGTTCCTAGGTCAAAGGTCAAGGAAGTAAAGAACTCCAGAGTAAGTTTCTAATAAACAGGGAATTGGAACTATATGAATCGGCCCCACTGGACTCTCTCAGCTAGCTTCTCTACCCGCTCACATAATTTTAGCCTATCTAATGTATCAACATCAAAGTATTTGGGAACTGAAATTTGCCTAGAACGAAACGATCGAAAACGAATACCTTCCTCCTCAGTGTAGATAGGAAATAGTGCTCCAAAATTCACTACTCGGTTCTTTTTCCCTCATCCCGCAACTTGTTGTCTTCCATAAGGATCCCATCGTGCTGATTGCTTAATACATGGCATGGTTGCGGTAAGATGTGGAAGAATTTGGGAAGGTAAAAATTATAGTGAGAGGTCAGAGCGTTTGAAAACTTGAATTCTAGAAAGATAAAATGAAATGAAAGTGAAAGTTAAAAAAAAAAGTAAGAACTGAATATATAGGTGGTGAAAAGAGTAAAATGGTCAAATTTTCATTAATGAAAACACGCCCACCCCGTTCCTTCATAGTCGTAGGCTGATAATGCTTGTGGTGGTACCCGGCTTTACTCAAGTTCTTCCTTGCTCTTTTCTAATTCATTTCTCCTTCACTTCATGATTCTTTTTCACTTCTCTTTATGCGTATGCGGATTCTTCCCCATGATTTCGAACTCCTATTCCTCTTTTCGCTTTTATTCACCCTAAAAAAAAAAACCTAACTACGAAATTTGACTAATCTAGTAAAAATTCAACACGAAACTAATTTTCCTATGGGTTGTCTCCCATGCAGTGCTTCTTTTAACATTAGTAGCTTGACATTAATTTTACGCTCAAGGTGGTTAGAATGAATGGCTCGATGGTAGCATCGCCATTAAGCTACCTTTTCTTTCACTTGTGAGGTTTCTTCATCCTGAGTTTGAGTTATGATCATGATACACTCCTTTAGATTTGACTCGGTGTTACTTGGAAGAGTTCCAACATTCCGAGTCGACATTGCTTTCGCTAATTGGCCCACTTAGACTTCTAAATTATGTATAGATGAAGCATGATTTTTTGTAACTTGCTCGAATTTACTCTTGAGCCTCCTATGTGCTTCCTATATACCTCTTTTCTTGTCTAAAATCTTGTCTAACTTCGAATCCATCGAGCTTGTCTTATCCCAATGAAAGCTCGATTGACCTTGAGGCTTGAACTGCCCTCCATTATTGCTATTCGACCAGGAAAAGTTAGAGTGATTCTTCCACCCAGGGTTATATGTTTTGGAGTAGGGATTATTACCCCCTCCACGTCCAAATTGGGCCCCCATATAATTAACTTGCTTTGGGTTATCATCTCTCACCAGATAGTAGTTTACCGTACCATGATCTAATTAGCCGCATAGCTCAAACTTCAATTACATGACCTTTACGATGGTTGAGCATGAAGCCTTCATATTACTGAGTTGTTGCATCAAGTTGTCAATCTTAGCTTTGCATTTCTATCATCTGATTGACTGCGACAACTCCTTTTTGACCCCCTAAAGTTAGTAGATTGTCTACTACATTCACTTGCCCATAAACAACTATTGTTGGCCATCTCCTCTATTAACTCCTCTGCTTCATCGACTGTCTTTCTCATTAACGATCCTCCTAATGCCGCATCAATGGTGCCTCTGGTATGTAGGTTCACTCCGTTATAGAATGTCTGCAGTAGGAATTTCTTCAGTAAGTTATGGTGTGGGCATCTCCTCTGCAGATCCTTGTAATGCTCCCATGCTTTATAAATAGACTCCCCGTCACCTTGTTGGAAATTTGTAATTTCCTTAAAGATTTTGGTGGTCTTTATTAATGGGAGGTGTTTATCTAAAAAGGCACGCACTAACTATTCCCCACGTTGTAATGTTAGAGGGGCTCAGTGAATGATACCAAGCCTTCGCTTTATCCCTAAGTGTGAAAGGAAACAACCTAATCCTCTCTGAGTCTTCCGACATTTGGTGATATCAAAAAGTATCACAAATCCCAAGAAAACTCACGATGCGAGCATTCAGGTCTTTGTTTGCCAGTCCATAAAATTGGACGTTCTACTGAAGCATATTCAAGAAGGCCTGCTTAATTTTCAATGAGATCACTTGAACGGGCGATCTAGCCACTCCTTAGTTTGTAGTATTAAACCCTGGCCTCATAAAATCCATGAGGGTCCTCTGTTGTTGCGTACCAAGGTTGACTTCTTGATCCATTTTCTTTAGAGTTCCTCGTCCATTTATGCTTTCTCGATCTCTTCTTCTTCTTCTCACCGAGCTTTCCTAAGGGTTTGTTCTAAATGAGTTATATCTAAATCTAAAGTCTCCGCTACACGACTCGAACCCCTCGTGACTCTTGTGTTCATACAAGATCACGATTCCTAAATAAAACTAACAAAAAACAAAGACAAAAATACTATTCTAACACCTTAAACTATAGAACTAAGTTGCTTTCCCTGGCAATGGTGCCAAAAATTTGTTCACTCAAGGTTACACGTGCTAAGTTTTACTAATTATAACCTTGGTAATTACTGCAAGCGCACGGGTCATTTGTATAGTACCTAAGGTGTCAATCCCATAAGGAAGGGAAACAGTCCTAAAATCTAAAGCATCTAAGTTAACAACAAACCTAATTAACAACTAATGCAGAAAATAAATTAATCAATAATCAAATTTGAGAAATTAAAGTGCCACAAGAATGAACAAAATAGTAAGCCACATAAATAATCCGAAACCCAACCTAGAAATAACCAAGTGAGAGAAAGGGGGATTTAATTTGAAATTAACGAAAATCTACCAATTATGCAATTTCTGATTTAACGGGCCTAGACGATCCTAGGGTGAGTTACTCTCTCTCGACTTATAATTCTTAACCCTAATTGATAAACCCTAATTTAAATTATAGGAATTGCGATATCTTAATCTGTAATTGGTCTAAAACCTAAATTAGTTCTGAATTTGTCTATTAACCTACCAGGATCTATGCTCGATCTCTCGTTACACGACTCTACTAGTTTGATTCAACTCTTTACCTATCGATTTACCTAACTCTCATTAGTCCAAATCAATGATTTTTACCGGCTCACCCTCTTAGTTTATTGCAAAGTTATAAAGAATCGAAATTGAATCACAATTAAATCGAAATAAAACACCATCAAATAAATTTTATTGATCTCAAGAATAAAAAAACCCAAAGGTGAGTTTAGACAAAAAATCAACACTCAACAATAGCAATTCCAATCAATATTTAATCTCATACATCAATGAAATGGAAATAAAAATAAAAAATACTATCACAACGAATCTCGGAGGTTGCTACTATAGGAAACTGCCTGTTTCGGGATGTACTTCGCGTCAAACGTATCTCAGTGCCTCTCTTCCTTCGTCTCCTCCCTTAATCGCTTGAATTCTCTCTACTCTGTCTCAGATTTTTACATAAAATCACTGTTTGCTTGACTCTCTTTTCTCTCTAATATCTCTCGACGACTGTCACATCATATTCTATTTATTCTGTGGAAACCCTAGGTCGAAGTTGGGGTCGAAATGGTCCAAAAAATCACTTAAAATTTGAGTTTTCGTGTCAGCCTGATGCAGGCCACGATCGTGGCTAGTGATTTATCTTTTCTATCACGATCGTGGCCTAACTTGACGCTCTCTGTCACGATGGCCCCTAGTGCACAATCATGGCCTGGCTACTTCTGACTCTTCCTTCCTTGTCACAATTGCGGCCACTATCCACGATTGTGGCCTATGTCTTTTAGCCCTAAACTCTTCAAATCTTCATCGTCCTTCCCTGTTTACCCTGCAACACTAATACACACATCAAGGTACCTAAAAAATATAACAATTAAACTCAAAGATTCATACCACCATAAAAGACACATAAAAATACAAACTAACATAATTAACACATAAACACACACTTAACTCTCAATTTAACACTAAATACTTAGCAAATTACACCCTAAAACATCGTGCAAAATGCAATTATCAACAACTTCAGAACTAATTAATGTTTTAGATAGGTTGTTACTTGAGAGATTTAGGGTTAATGGTTATAACTCGAGAGAGAGTAATCGACCCTACAATTGTTTAGAACCAATAATCCGATAATTCATAATCAGTTAGGTTAGAGTTAAGGATAGGTAAAATTCTCTTTCTCACAATTGGTAATTCCCTTAGGTTGATTCTTGGGTGTGTTGCAACTGCTAAATTATTTATATTTTTATGTTCGATTTTTATTTTGAATTGATTGATTGAATTGAATTCTCATTTTAGTTTCATTATATTTGAATTGCTACGATTTGTTATGACCTTATATTTTAGGATTATATTATCCCTCCTCGTGACACACATCAACACTCAATCAAGTTTTTGACGCTGTTACTGGAGAAGGCGATTAGTTTAATTCTTGTAGTCTATAGATTTTTCACCATTTTTTTGTTTAAAAAATAAGAGAAAGAAGTTTGGGGTGTAAAGTAAAGAGACATGAGACATATTAGAGTGAGAATGAGACATCTGAAGAGCTAGATACCAGGAAGAAATGGAAAGAACAATGATGGAAGATTTATATTATAGGGAGCAAAGTACTCTTGCAGATTTCAATGAGCCCCAATTTAGTTAGGGAAATCATCATCCTTATTTGAACACGTACACTTCGGTATGAAAAAACTACACAGATTTCTATTGGTCTAACAATGAAAGGATTCCCATCATATGTTAAGACTTATTAGGATTTCAGCAAGACGAATCCAGTTCATGAGATTCCAAATTGGACAAAATAATGGATAAGCTAATAGACATGGAAGAGAATCATAAGATACTGGAAGAGCAATTTGATCAAGCAATGAAAAATCATGCTGCTTCTATTCACAACCTGGAGATTCAAGTAAGACAACTTTCTAATGAATTTTGTAAGAGAAGTGTGGAAGACTCTCTGAACAATACAGAATTATATCAACGAGAGCAATATGAGGCTATCACACTTAGAAATAGGGACAAACAAGAATGATACAAATGGTGGTCGAGATGCTACAAAAAGCAATCTAGGTGATTTAGAACTAATTCGAAATGTGGAAAGTTTTCAGGTTCTAAATAATTAATCTGATTGCTTTGTTGAGAAATGAATTCTGATTTCATTGGTAACGAGTTCTACGGGTAGATTAAGGGTCTTAGGATTCTGCATCAAAGAAGAACCAGTGGAAGACCATGCTAGATCCTACCTTATAGAAGACCAAGAAATCGACCACATTGAGGACAATGTGTTGTTCAAGTGTGGGGAGGGTTATGTGTTTTGCTTTGAAGGTGAATTTTGCATATTGTATGGTAGTTTGTTAAGTTGCATTTTGTGAATTGTGTGAATGTGTCAATGGATTAGATGGATTGAAATTGATTTAATTTTGAACATAGTTTATTAGGTTGTGAAGAGTCATTAGCTCACAAAATTAGTGAATTGGGTTCTTTGGCTAAATATGCAAGTTAATTAGGATTTAGCGTGAGTTTGTAACCCTGAAATTGCCACATTCATTCATAATTTTAAGTCTTTTGACTAAAGTAGCTCTGCTATTATTTTTTTTATGAACACGAGTAGATTAAGTAATAAGGTAGGCAATAAAAAAATGTTGGTTAATTTTAAATAAATAACTATTCCGCTAGCCTTCAAGTTATGAATAAAGCTAGTAGAGAGGTGAGAACGTGATGTAGTTAAGCAACTGAATTGACATGCATCACAAATGTAAGCCTTCACGTCAAAAGGCTATAATGACGTTTCAACTAAGTAGCTTAATAAAAAAAGATGACCTAGTTAAGTAACCAGATCGACATTCATCACCAATGGTTGCCTCTGAGTAAAAGACTAGGTCCATATTTAATAACAATTGAAAAAAAGTTTTTCTAATAAAAGCTACCGAACTTGTAAATAGCTTGACTTTTCATGAACACATACCTAGGAGTAGTTACAAAGTTTGAATGACCAAAGAAATATTAATGTCTGTCTACAATTGAAAAGGGTGAGTAACTTCACGTTTGAGTTTTGATTAATATGTATGTTTAGTCCAGCTCCCTTAGATGCAGATTTTGCATATTAATGATTTGAAATAACTTGAATGATTGTGTTTAAAGCTAAATTTATTTCATGAAGTTGTAGCCATTGTCTCATTATTGTATTGTGTGCTTTGTGATTTTGTTTGTTTGTTGTTTTGTTTGCTTGAGGACAAGCAAACATTTAAGCATGGAGATGTTGATAAGTGTAAATTGCATGATGTTTTAGGGCTTAGTTTAATACGTATTTAACTATTAATTCAATCATTTAGTATGTGTTTATGTTAGAATTGTGTTAGTTTGTTAATTATTTATGTTTTAAGTGTTTTATGGGTTAGTACAAGTCTTTAAGCTTAAATATTATGTTTTTAAGGTATCTTGATGTGTTTGTTAGTGTTTTAGGGTTAACATTGAAGAATAGAGAAGTTTCGAAGACATTCGGGCCGAAACAGCAACCTACGATTATGGCACAACAGGCCATGATCGTGATAGAAGCACCAGAGTTAGCCCACGATCGTGGTCCACATATCACGATCATGATAGAAGGCTCAAATGTGGCCTATGATCGTGGCTTGCGTTAGGCAGATGTACAGACACTAAAAAACGTCAAGTTTTGAGAGATTTTTTTGGACCTTTCGGACCCTTAAAAAATCCTAAGGCTGCTCAGAACACAAAGGATATTTAAAGAACATGACAAAGAGGTAGAGAGGGCTTTTGGCATCAGCCACTTTTGAGAAACCCTAGAGAGAATTCATCAAGAGATTGAAAAAGAGAAAAAGGAAGAGAGAAGTGGAGAAGAAGCCGACTCGATGTAGTTCCTGGATTAGGAGTTTCCTAAAGTCACTACCTCCTATCATCTGTTCAGATTGTATTTCCTGTTCATCTTCAATTTTATTATTGTATAGAATTGGGAGTAATAGTTTGACAATACGATTATTTGAATGTTGAGGTGCTCTAAACTCACCTTCAGAGTTTTATCTTTGAATTAATGGAATCTTAATGTTTATGTGTTGTTTGGATTTATTGTGTTTGAATTCTGCAAATGCGTAATTTGATAATAAAATGAGAGGGTGAATCAAATGAAAAATAATTAAATTGGGCTAATGAGAGTTAGGTGATTCAATATAATAAGAATTAAATCAAATTGGTAAGTTGTGTGAAGAGAAATCTTGCATAGGTTTTCGATAGTTTATTAGACAACTTCAGAATTAATTAGTGTTTTGGATAGGTTGTTAATTGAGAGATTGTAACTTCCATAATCTGATTAGTGTTTATGATTTAAGGTTAATAGTTATAACTTGAGAGAGAGTAATCAACTGTAGGACCATTTAGAGCCAATAATTCGGTAATTCATAATCAATTAGGTTAGAGTTAAGGATAGGTAAAATTCCCTTTCTCTCAATTGGTAATCTCCTTAGGTTGGTTCTTAGTTGTGTGTTGCAACTGCTGAATTATTAATATTTTCGTGTTTGATTCTTATTTTGAATTGATTGATCGAATTGAATTCTCATTTTAGTTTCATTATATTTGAATTTCTGCAATTTTTTCTGGCCTTAGATTTTAAGATTAGATTATCCATCTTTGTGGGATCAACACCTTAGGTACTACGTTAACGAACCGTGAGCTTGTGGATTATCGATGTAACATCCCATTACCATAGAGTATATAATCAAACATCCAAAGGAAATTTAAGGACATATGCTATGACAATGGCATGTTAGAGCAATCTCATACAATTATATAGCATCAAATAAAATAACACAATGCTTAAAACTTAACTTCTTATTTCATTCATGAACAAAATATACATTTTAATAGTACTTTATTTTAAACAAATTTGTACATTATCAAAATGTGTGAAAGTTTACGATCCTTTATACATAAGTTCTACATGACATAAATAAACTACATAAAAACAACTGCAACTCCTCAAATGCCAGCTGATAGACCTTTGAGCCATATCTTGATCCAAAATGTTCTTCTAGAGAATCTTAAAAATCTAGGTCTTCTATCTCGTACCTGAAAAGTCACGTTGTAATTTTTGATGAGTTTTTGAACTCAGTGAGTGAACCATCATTTATGATTCCACTCAAAACAAGTACACAAATATCACACATCCAACCAATTTCACAATATTATCCATCTCAATAAGGCATAATGTATGACACACATTTCATAAACATTCTTTCAGAACATATATAACCCAATCAATCACATTATCAATGATGGAATATCACTTTATCCTCACGATATCAGAATTGGATTCATAATCATATAAGTCATAATCATAAATATACAAATGCAGATGCATACGAGACTCTAAATTTGTTATTATTTGTTGTGATCAAGTGCCTCTCAGATACAGATACAGATACTAGCTCATTGGGCTCAGTCAGATATAAAAATCACAAAGCAAAGCTCTATATGTAGAATTCTAAACTTAAAGCTCTTTCAGGCTTGTTACTCTAATCACAACGCCTTTATCTGAACATGCATTTTATGAAATGCATTAAATAACAAAATATGTCATCAAAAATATTTACTTCTAATGCACAGACAAAATCTCAGATTCATCGGACCTCAGTCCGGCATTCAACTTTTGTTGAGTATTCAGAAATCAGTCAAAACTCAGATGCAAACAGAATACTTCTAATACATTCCCAAATATCAAACTCGTCGGACTGTTAATGTTTAGAATCATCATAATTAAGTCATTATCAATTCAATAAATAGGAATTAAACAGAAATAAAATCAATCCTAGTGAAATCATCTAGTTTGACTCACAGTACACTCCAATTTATGCTATTGCTTGGATGGTCCGGCAATGTCTGAATGGCGTCCAACTTGAGCATCTAAAATCATACAATTCCCGCATAATTCACATTACAAATTCAATCAATCAAATGGATATTCATTTGTGCACATATATACACAAGTCAAGTTCAATGCATGCTCAATTGACTTTTCCCAGGTATGTAACCTTATTCAAATTTCTTAACCATTCAACATCATATTTTGTACACTACCATTTTGCAGTCAAGTTTGTACCTTTAAATTAGCTTGATTACTCCAAATTCATCAATCATACTTTACACTTATCCTTGAACATTTCCATGATCAATAAACTTCTTATAATACACACGCAATTGGTGCTTTACATCTGAAATTTTAGCAAGCTATATCTATACATTCACCAAAATTTTTCCAGCAACATATACTCATACATTCAAACAATTCTCATTCATAAATACCCTATGTTCTTCAATAATCATTCATATATACCTTATACACATTATTCATATCCTAAAGATCATATTTGCATTAAAATAACTCCTTTATTTCCTTTAAAAAATCAGAAAAGTTTTAAAATTGAACTCAACCATATCAAAATAGTCCCTTCTTTAAGTTATGAGTTCAATTAACTACATAAACTGATTAAGATATCTTTCGGCCAAACTGTTTCATAGAAGCATTAATAAGACATCAATAATAATTTTTCATGTTTATACTTTGACTAATTTGAGCTCCAAAGTCCCCAAAAGTTAGGAAATAATATAAGGTTCCCGCACAGGGGTCTTGTCACAGGCAATATTAGGAAAACAATCATAACTCAAGATCTAGTCACTTTTTATCAAGTCACTTTCATATGGGTCAAGCTAAGACCTATTTATACAACTTTAATTCTTTTAATTTATTCAAATTCATGTCCTAAAGATATGTAAAATAGGTCAAAAGAGGGAGATAAAATTGAAACCAAAATTTCGACCTACAGCTCTAATTTTCAAGATTCAAGAACACTTCAATAACACCTATCTTTTTTGTGAATCCACCTTCATTTTTACATCAAATCTTAACCTAAATCATCCATTTAAAATTCTATAACCTACTATTTTCATATATGCAAAAATAGAATAGAGAAATACCCAAGTTTATGCAGAAATTTCCAGCACAATCAATCATTAACATCATTTACAATTCATCCTCATTCATCATCATCAATTCTCCATTATAACATGCCAAAAACAATAATCTTTTACTTACTTGTTTAGTTCTAATTCCAACTCAAAAGTAACTCTAAATCAGTACTCCAAACATGCAGAATCATCATACATTCAAGGTGGAGTTTGGATGGATTTTAGCTAGGTTCAATGAACAACAACAATATGATCTTTTACTTAATGTTTTGAAGGTAAAATATTGATTATTTGTGTAGCAATTGGACATTATTGTAAAAAAACATAGGGAGGTGAAAGAAAGAGTGTTTTGGTGGTGTGTAAGAGGAAGGAAGAAGAGAAATGACCCTAGTTGGAGTTGCTGCTGTTGAAACTTACGCCTAAGTTGTTAGGTGTCATCCAATTAATTTGCCATATGTCTAAAGGCATGTCCTCCATTTATCAGACAAATATGTTGCCATATGTCACCAATAAAGCTAGTTCATATGTCATGTAATCACAACTGCCAATTGTCATCAACTTACTAGTCCATTTGTCACACAATGATCAATGCCAAATGTCACTCAATTATAGGCTTAATCATCCTAATTTCCATGTATCAATTTTTTACCACTTGCCATTTTTCCTAGGCCATATGTACAATTAATTCATCAATTTCCCAATCCGTAAGATTTAATTACAAATTGAAATCAAACATACCAAAATTCAAGACATACTAAATCATAATTCACATCATTCACTTAACATTTTTCATACCCCGGGGCATGTCAAATGAGTGCATATGCTTACTTTTAATGTGTACAAATATCAATTCGTGTTTGAATGCTAATGTTATGCATGTATATGTAATGTTTAATCTAGGGTTGAACCCTAAGCATATCCCAAAAAATAGGATATTACTATCAAGGGTTTTATTAAAACTTACACATGTCAACACCTGATCATTGATGTACACAATTGTGGGTGAATGTTGGTTTTTGCACTTTATAGTATATTAAGTGTTACTTTTGTTTCACTAGATTTGATGGCTTTCATGCTACTTTACCTAAATACATCTCAGCTTAACTTTGCCCATATTACAACCTTGAAAAGTCCTTTGATTTATGACTTTGCATGTGAATTTTAGTGGTGGAGAAATGAAATGATATGCAAAATTGTGGAATGGCATGATCATGAATAGTGTTGAGTGTACACATTAACATATCTTATTTAAACACAATTTCCAAGTCTACCATTAGATTGCTTAGTTTTTAAAGGTATTGAATGTTGATTGATCATGAGGAAAAGCTTAGAATGTTGAGTTCTTGCTATGATTTTTGAAATTCCATCATCTTTGCTTATGATTATGTATTCTTAGAAAATATGGGAATTGAGTGAATGTTTTAGGTCTATGAGCTTAATTTTTATGTTTTGCCCAAGGAAGACCAAAAGCTAAGTGAGGAGGAAATTGATATGTGTTTAATTGTTGATATATTATTAATGATATGAAAATGCTTAAGATACTTACTATAGTTTTCATATGGTTATGGGTACAATTTGGATGAAAAAGAGCTAAAGTGAGTCAAAAGTACTATATTTGAGTCATCTTCCTGAGAATCATGCCTACTTGTCTTCATGGAGCAAGAAGGAGAAGGATTAAAACAAGAAAAGATAAGAAAATACATAAATGAAGAGCATGAAGAGTGTTGAACAAGCTCATGACCATGCATGATTTGTCATGGCCATGAGACACATCTCACGGCCATGACAATAGGTGGCATGGGCGTAACACATTTGTCACACCTGACACCCATATCATGCGAATGCACATGAGGCTTATAGTCATGAGTCTCAACTAAGGTGGCTCATAGGCGTGACATTGTCATGCATGCTTGTGAGACACTTACAGCTCACTTGAATCCTACTTTTTAATATAAAAGCGTTATTTATGTGACGACCAAGGGGGGATGAAAGTTTTTAATGTTTTCGATTGGGAGAGCTTTAAGAGCTTCGGGAGATATAAGAAATATGGGTAAACCTCTCAATCGTGAGAGACCCATAAAAAGGTAGACGTCACGACACCGGTTCTGAGGTGACATCGACGTCGACGACTTGATTAAGCATTTCTTTTATTGTTTGTTGTTCTTTTCTCTTATGGATTGATTATGTTATCCTATGTTTAATGTTTAGGTGTTATGTAAGAATCATTGGATGCTCTATTTGATTATTTTTATGTAAGAACCCATTGCTAGAATCGAATACAATATATAATCATTATCTTTCTGATTCCTTTGTGTCGATTAATGGTTCATAATCATTAGGTATAACATAACCTAGGTTAAATAATCAGACCTTGTGTGATTATTGCTTAGATCGGTCGATTTTTCTCACTTGTAAGGTGATTGTCTGATTAAACTTTATAAGCGTCTCCTATATTATTTGATAGCTAGGGTTAATAAAAGAGTTCATCTTAATTAACTATGACTTAAGGAAAAACCAAGACTAATAGAGCTTGATGTTAGTCTATTGATCGTTGTGTATTAGTATGTGTTTTTCTAAGCACATGGCATATGTTTGTTGCATAATAGATTATTATTATTGTGTTTTAGGATTTATTTTGTATGTTTTTTTTAGTTTAATCTTCATTGTGTTCTTTTATGTTTGATGTTGATTTATGGTAAGAATTGATCATTTTGGTGTAGGTATGGAGGTTGGCCACATCTATGATTGAGCTAGAAACCAAGAGAAAAGTAAGAATTATGACACAAGAACCTATAATCATTGGTTTCATGCCAATTCCCACAATCGTGGGATGTTTAACCCGAGGATATACGTGAGGTTAACTTATTCTTTTAGGTTTTCATGACTATTCTAGGATAAAATCCCGTATGGACAAAAAAAGCTTCGTGGTGGGCTTACCTCTTTGAGTGAAAGCATAGGTTTAGAGCTTCAGGAGAGGTACAGATTCAAGGTTTTTCATTTACAATTAGGAAAAGAGCATACCAACATCGGATTTTCCAAATTCGGGCCAAGAAGAGGAGGAGTTTGATTTATTTAGAATTCTTTCGTTTTTCTGTTCTAGCATTTGTATGATGGATTATTTAATCATTAGGGTGTTATGGACATCATGAGTGGCTAGTTTAATTGTAGAGATTACTTTTGAACTTCTTGTTAGACTCTTATTTTGTTGATTTGAATGATAGATGCTTTTGATGAATGTTTAATATATATATATATATATATATATATATACACACACACACCTTGCAATATATTGAGAGATTGATTTAGGTAATCTGTGTAGAATTGCACAATAAGAATTGGCATTCTATAGACTTACGTTCATCAAGTTAATTGATTAGTTATAAGAGAGATCTTGACTAATTTAATTAATCACCTATAGGATAATTTCATAACTAATTGAATTAGTGGATTGATTTTGTAGATTGAGAGATTGCTTAATCATTTCCATTTAATTTGGTTAGGGATAATTGATTACTCCTTAAGAGAGGGTAATTAATACATTAGGATATATTAGGTGAAACATAATTCAATTAACAAAATAGGAGGAAGATAAGATAGTGAAAAAGTGATCTTTAGTTGTGAAAAATTTGAATTCTAAGTTTCTACATTTTTGAGTTGTCATTTGTGTTTTATTAAGTTGTTTAATTTAATTTAATTTATTCAATTTATTTCCACTAAAATTTCATTCTTAAACAAAGATTAATCTGAATTAAGTGATGTCTAAGCATAATCCCTGTAGGATCGATATCTGTTTATTACTACAAGTCACGACGCCTATACTTACGGTTTTGAGCATAAAACTAGGAGATTGTTCTCCAGCTAACCAGTTTTTAACACCATTTTTGGTAATTGTTTGTTTAGAATCTTATTTGGTTTAGATTATTTTGATTCAAGAGTTTTTGATACTTTTCCTTGTGCATTTTCAGGGGCATGAACACGAGGAGCACATGAAGATCGATAGAATTTAGGGACAAAGAGTTATCTGATATCACAAGACACAAACGAGAGTCAAGAAGAGTGAAGCGTCAAGATATTATAAAAAGAAAAATGGTTGAAGAATGAGAACAAGGAGGAAATGAGAGGACACTAATGGACTTTCACGATGCTAGGATTCAGTCTTTAAGGAGTTGCGAGGCCAGTGACTCAAGCTAACAACTTCGAGATCAAGTTGGCACTCCTCAACATATTGCATAACTGTATGGAATTTTAGATGGTATCCAATGAAGATCCTAACGCCCACATTGAAAATTTGTTAAAGATTTGTGACATTTTTCGATTTAATGGGATGTTCAATGATGTCGTGAAGTTGTGACTCTTTTCTTTCACTTTGAAAGATCGAGCAAAGGCTTGGTACAACTTGCTTAGTTCAGGGTAAATCAATACCTTGGAGTAGCTAGCCCAAGCATTCCTTGCAAAATAGTTTCCATTGACCAAGATAACAAGGATCATAAAGGAGATCACAAACTTTCAACAAAGTGATGGGGAGTTTCTATATGAAGCTTGGGAAAGATTCAAAGAATTACAAAGATGTTTTCCCCACCATAACCTTACGAGAGAGTTACTATTATAAATGTTCTACAATGGTGTCAGTTAAAGCATGAGAGGAACCATATATGCAGCTGCTGGAGGTTCTTTGATAAGGAAGACTATTGATGCAGCTAATGATCTTCATAAAGAATTAGCAAGCAATAGTTGCATGTGGTCAAGCGAGAGGAGTCAACAGGGATAAAAGGAGAAAAAAGGTACTATTCCAATTAAGTCTATTACTACTTTGTAGGCACAGATCATAACCCTTATGAAGCAATTGAGCAACATGGAAGGAGCATCTTCATTTACGACCAAAGCTATGCAAGTGCAGTGTTAGCTATGTGGGCAAAACAACCATGGCTTAACTGAATGTTTCTTGTTCGGAGCCAGTGGTACATAATAGGTAAATTATTTAGGCCAACCACAAAGAGGTAATAATTCTTACTCGAACATTTATACTCAGGGGTGAAAAAACCACCTGAATTTTTCTTAGAGTACGAACAATATAGGTGGCCAAATAAGACTGCAAGACCTCTCAAATTTCAACAAGATCGAATTGGATCTATGGAGAGCAAAATGGTCAAACAGATGGATGTTATGCAGTCTAAACTGGCAACTAAAGAAGAGAACCAGAAGAGGATGTTTTCCAGCCAGAAGGAAAGTCAGAAGAGGATGGAAGCAAAGTTTGACCAGATTGTGAAGAAACACACCTCATCCATCCATAACTTGGAGGTTTAGGTAAGTCAACTTGCTAATTCTTTGTCTATTAAAAGTGTAGGTAGTCTACCAAGCAATACTGAGGTCAACCCAAAGGAACAGATCATGGCCATCACTCGAACCTAAGAAAAGAAAATTGAACACGTCAAGAAAGACAAAGACAAGAGAGAAGGACAAATAATTATGGAAATCCTTCCAAGTGAGCTTGTAATTGAGCCAATCAAGGAGCCTCAACCTGAAATTCCATATCCTATTCTTGCTCACTAGAAGTCAAGTTCAATTAGATCAATGAGGAGTTTTAAGGAGGTTAGATTAAACAAGGTTGAGGGTATAACAAATCAACTACAAACAAAGCTCCTGTTAAAGGAACCAGTCAAGAAGAAGGTGAAGGAGCACATAGTGGAATGGAACCCTAACATAGCATAGAAGAAAGAAGACCTAAGGGATTTTTACACTCTTTGTAGTATCAATAGAGTTATCATAGACTGGGCATTTGTAGATTTAGGAGTAAGTATCAATATGATGCCTTACACCTTTAGTCAAAAGTTGGGGTTAGGAGAGTTAGAGCATATAAAGATATTAGTGAAAACGGTCGATAGAACAGTTCACCAACTGAAAGGGATTATTAAGAACTTGCAAGTACAAATTGATAAATTCATCTTCCCTGCAGATTTCTATATACTTGATATTGGAGAAGATGTAGAAACCCCTATAGTCCTTGCGTGGCACCCTACTCTCATAGTGCATATCCCCGAAAATACCGACGATATTCAAGAGTACATTCTAAAAGGATAGTGTGCTAGGATGATCAGTCAGAATAAATATAAATTTTTTCAAACATCGCACGTATATTACAGAAAACCAATAATCAAATTTGACCCATTATAGATACAAAACGTTTTAGTCACAACTGTTATCACAAATTGAATTCTAGTATATATTGTACAAAATTCATATATATGCAATTTCAACAGTTGTGGAAAACAAATCTTAAAAACAAAAGAATGGAAGATAAATGCAGATGTGAACTGATCCCGACCTCTATCTCTTATTTGATATTAGCGATTATATTCTAGTTTGTCTAACTAGGTATCTCCTCTGAGCCTAAAAAACAACGTTGCAATTTTGGTGAGTTTTGCGAACTCAGTGAGCTGACCATCCTCAATGGCTCACTCATATCACATAACACAACAATTCATACTTCAATTTCACATACACTTCATGTCATCATATAATGCACATAATTTCATCAATATTCATATAACATCACATAACACTTTGATCACTTATTCACATTTCACATTCAGAGCAGTCAAATAGTTCATTTCAATCATTTAAAACGTACATGTCAATTATATATATAATGCTCATGAGACTCACTTCTAATTGTTAATTGTTGTGACCGAGTGCCTGTAATTATCCCGTATCCATTGTGGATACTAGGCTCATTAATAATTGTCCCTTATCCGTTAGGGATATAGGGCTCATTATACATAGTGAGCCAGAGGCTCTTACCATATTCTGAGCTTTAAGCTCTTTTTTGGTGGCTACTCCGGTCACAAATGCCTTTACTTGTTCATGCATTCATGTAATAAAATTCATCACATTCACATATATTCAATCAATTACTTGTGTTAAATTTTCCACATTCACATTCACATTCACATTCACATTTATCATCGGACTTTGGACCAACATTCAATAATTAAGTTGAGTATCACTTATTCAGTCAAATTCACATATAGTGAGCACTTCTAATGATTTTCATGCATCAAATGCCCCAGATATTCAATGTTCAGAATCAATACATTCACATCACATAATAATTCAATACAGATGCTTAAACAAAACAATTAATTAAGAGGAGACCATCTAGGTCGACTCACAGTAGGCTCCAGAGTAACATTTGCTTCCATGATCCGGAATGTCTGAATGCAGATGTTGAATCCTGTATATTAACTTCATGCAACACACACATTGTACACACGTTACTAATTGCGTAATCATATACACATTCAATTATGCACACATGTATATGTGTAATGTATAATGAATGCTCAATTTGACTATTTCGGGTATATTTCTTTAATTCACATCTTATGAATATTCACACTTTATAATTTATATACATCAAATTTGAACTTAGGGTTACACCTTAATTGTACAAGATTATTCTATGTTCATCATTCTATCATTCATTAAGGTTATTCAAGCATTATAAGATCATAAAACATCCAATTTATAATTCATCTTTACGTAATATACAACATTCATCTTAATGGAATCACATTAGCCATCATAGGTTCTCCTTCTTTCCCATAACATGTCAAAATTCCAGATTTGAACGCTTGGTATATAACAATTCACTCTTAATTTATATCCTCAATCATCACCCTAAACATATCACTTATTTATTCACTTATTCAAGCATCATTCTAGGTTCAATTCAAGCCTCATTCAAGCCTAAAAGCATCATAGGAAAGTGACTAACCATTGGCTGTCCCAAACCACACTTAAAAGAAGCATATTTGATGTTTGACCAATTCCCACGATTGTGGACAACTTCCCATGATTATGGGATTTGTTGGCAGAAAGTTCTTACCTACGTTAGGCATTCTCATTTTCTAGATTTTCCAACTCTATTTTCAGGTTAGTTTTGTATGACCATTATGACCTAGAAAATGAGGTATATAGGTAATACCTTCTTCTCAAAAAATGTTTCCATATGTCTTAAGTTCCTAACGATATCAAATTAATGTAGTTTGGTTAAGTATTCTGCGAGTTATACCCAAAATACTAAAGAATATTCTCAAATGGCGACAGCACCCAGTACTCAACTTCAAGCCAAATTTCAAAACCCTCAAGGACATAATTCAAATTCAATTACATCATGTAAATTGTAACCATATATCTCTAGTGTAATATAAATTAAAAAACATTCCCATTTTGATATCTACATACTAAGATATGACCAAAATACAGATGCCTATTCAGTGAAAACACTCCATCTAACATATTCCAGCACAGTTCATCATCATTTTCATCCTAGTCCATCTCTTTTGCTTAGTTTATCATTTCTATTTTATGTCCTCATTATTTCCTCTTAATTCCTACTTCCATTTCAGCTCAATATCATTCACAAACAAATCATGATCTGTGTTTGAACATTAACCCAAAAACATAACATATGCATGTACACATTCATTGTCAACTTTCTGCACATTTTCAACATCATTAACACCTTCATTTCAATGATCATTCTAACCCAAAATTATCTCAACAACATATTATGAATTATCAATCTTTATATATGTAGAATTAAG
The DNA here is from genome assembly GCA_027563885.1 of Erythroxylum longipes. Taxonomy (NCBI): domain Eukaryota; kingdom Viridiplantae; phylum Streptophyta; class Magnoliopsida; order Malpighiales; family Erythroxylaceae; genus Erythroxylum; species Erythroxylum longipes. The sequence continues at coordinate 22,895 of JAOQMS010059858.1, forward strand.
AAATATATATGCTCATTTGATCAACCACATTCAAACATATATATGCACCATTTTATGATCATGTAACCCCTAACTATCATCACATAAGTTTCATTCAACAAATCATAAAGAACAACATGCTACTTACTTGTTTAAGCTTTAAGATATTCAAATAACTCTTAACCCTAGTTTCTCAGCATCATGTGATCATCATCATTCAAGGTGGGAGGTTAGGTTTTTCTTGTGACACGATGAAGGTGATAACACATTCATGAAGAAACAAAGTGAAGGAGTTGAAAAAAATCAACGTGATGAGGTGGGTGAGAAAATGTCGTGAGATGGAGAAGAGAAATGAAGAATGAAATGAAGAAGAGAAGAAAAGAGAGCATTTAGCCAAAGGTGAGAAACAAATAAACATTGGTCTTGCAAGGGTAAGTTACAAGAGTAAGGTGTGTGGCATGGCAAGTGATACTTGTCACTTGTCACTTGTCACATGTCACCACCTTATGGTCCCCAAATGGTCATTTTAATAACTAATCCATTATCCTCCAATTGTCTCCCAATTTTCAATGAAACTTGTCATTAAATCCTAACGTCACTTATCAATAATTTCTACTACTATTTAACATTTATTTCTATTGCCATTTATCAATTGTCTAGCCAATTGGCATTTTTCCTAGTCCAAAAATACCCTTAATTGTAGAAATGTCTCAATTTAACAAATAATTTCCTATATCACCAATTATCATTTATTAACCAGAATTCATGACATAATAATCATAATCTATACCATAATCACATTAAAATCATTTATACCCGAAAATGTCAAATGAGTGCATGAACAATCATCATAGTGTGTACAAAACAATCAAATTCATGTATATGTGTATGCTATAGTATGCATGAGCGTGAAATGCACTTCCTAATCTCTCATTGCTATTTCTTATTTACAAAAATCTAGGTCCTAACCATTAAAATGGGAACGGGATGTTACACCTTGGATGATTGTTCTTAGCTACTTCTCGCTTGATAATTCACATTGATGGGGTCGAACTAACTCTGATTGTAGGAAAGTAGTAGATAACCTTTAAAGTGTTAAAGAAAGACAATAGTTCTCCTCTACTTCCAACTAATATCAAGGAAACCAAACCTCAAGGATAATGGCAAGAGATTGAGGATCCTGGGAATGCATTCAGAAAGAAACGATCACGTATGAGAAGGTGAAGGAAGGAGAACCACAAGGAAGGTGGAATCTATAACAGGCTAGCTCATGTGCAGATTTTAAGATCAGTGACTGCACTACCACTGCACTGCTCATTTAAACCACCTTAAGCATAAGGAGAGCGTCGAGCTACTGACGTTAAAAGAAAGCGCTACATGGGAGGCAACCCATGGAATTTTAGTTTCCTTTCATTGTTTCTAGTTTTTTATTTGTTTGATTTATTTATTTGTGATTGTTTTTAATTTGAATTTTCTTGGTATTTATTTGGATTTTGTTTGAGTTTTCACTTGTTTTCCCTTTGAATTTCATATTGGTTAGATGCTTTTGAGGTGTTTGTAGGTTGTGGGACTATTGAGAATGCTTGCTAAGCTTGGAAGAGGATTAAGAAGTTGAAAAATTGGAGTAACCCACGACCATGGGAAGACTCTCCAGAAAGTTTCTGGAGAGTTAACCTACGATCGTAGGAATGAATTCCCAAAAATGTGGGAAATCTCTCTAGAAAGTTTCTGGAGAGTTAAGATTCCCACAATTGTGAGAATGATGGGGATTCACATGATCATTGGAAGGTCCATTTGAGGAAATTTTAAATTTCCCTCTCTTCTTCTTCTTTCTTCATTCCTCAAAATTTTCACAACCTCTCTCTCTAAAATCACGAAATCCACTCTCTCAACTTCTCCAATCTTTCATCTTACACTCAAAACTTGGTATTCTCTTCACTTCTTCCATCAATCTTTCAATCCTTTACACTTATTTCACCTTAATCATTCAAGAATATAAGGATTTGGTAAGATTTTCTCTCTTTCTCTCTAAATAATGTGCTTATCTCTCTCTTCCTTATTTTTGCAGCTTTCTATCGTCCAATGGCTCCAAAGAAGCAATTTGCCTAAAAACCAATTGATGAACTATGCCATTAAGTCTTTGGAGAAGGTAAACTCGATAAGACTGCCACTGTTTGTGCCCTATTCCCTATTTATTCAGAAGACGAAGGTATGTTATTTCAGGACTTTAAAGACAGAGATTTAATGCCTCCTAGATATTTTGATTTTGAACTACTAGAAAATCTAGGATTAAGGCAAAAAATTGAGAGATTAGCTGTGAATATTGGTTGGGATAGGTTAATTCACTATGATATGATAATTTATCCTACGATGACTTTCAAAATTTTCACTACTGTGCATTAGAATCATAAAATGTATATATTCTGGTTTAGGATTGGTGGCATGTTTATAAACTTGATTATAATGTCATTCGTGCACTTTTTGATTTATCAAACATAAAAGTTTTAGATGATCACAATGACTTTTATGTGGATGATTACTGGAAAATTCTAATGGGTGAAACTAACTTTGACCTTAGGAATGCACCAAATACTTTAATTCATAGCATCGAGCACTTACTTCTTTATAAATTTATGTGCTTAATGGTTTTTAATAAAACTGAAAGTAATAAGTGCTCAGCTAAGGAACTTTTTTTCTTTGGTGCATGAATCAAAAAATGAAAATAAATACACCTTATCAAATTTTTCAATCAATTTTGAGTTGTGTTAATAAGAAGAGCTCTTATTTTGGCATGTCATACATTGTTACTACTTTGGATTTGTTTTACAACCTTGATTTGGATAGTGTACGTACGGCTAGGTATGATGTTTTTAATATTCCTTATTTAAGACGCTTTGAATTTTTGGAGCTATATTCTATGGAGCTCTAAGATCCTCAGACGCGCATAGCCGTTAAGAACAGGAAGGGCAAAGTTGCAGCCATTTCCAGACCATCCACATCTCAAGCACCCCTGGGGCTACAAAAAGAAGCAGTGGAAGAGGAATCAACTGCAGCAGCAAAGGTCGACAGTCTAGCAAATACTCGATCAGATGGCCTCTAACCATCAATATATGACATTGCAAATCAATGAGTTTGGCACCCAGATGAGACAAGTGCACAAGGAGCAGCGGTACAAGAAGAAGAAATTCCTCAAGTTCATCTAGAGGAATAATATTGAAGTCCTTCGCCACCACAATCTCCATAAGCCTTCTTACCCTAGAATTTTTACATTATTTTAATTACTTTATTAGTTGTTATGTCTTTTGTTTGGTTTGATGTCATTTTACCTTATTTTGTGGTTGCCTTGTCATATTGAGGACAATGTGTTCTTTAAGAGAGGGAGGTGACACTTTCTTTATCAATTGCATTGTTTTAGTCAGTGTTTGCAATTTTTTAATTGGAATGCATGTTTTAGGAATATTACGTTATTTTGTATTAAGCAATGGAACCACCCTTGAATCATTTTGATTTATTTTTCCATAAGATTCTATCATGTTAGCTGGAATGAGATTGAATGCATGCTTGAATTCAGATTAGGTTACCTGAGTAGAGAGTGAACCATGTTGAGTGATGAAATGTAGTTGGTTATATAAGCTTACTTATAATTTGACACTTGAGCAATGAGGTAGTGTAGAGATGCATAATGATTTTTCATTTGAGCCAATGTGAGGATTGAGCTTATATTACTCCATCTATAGGCATTCTATTTCTTTATTGTGCGATGCTTCCTTAGGTTATTACCTTTAGAACTTGCTTTGAATCGATTTGAGTCTACTAGATGCATGCTAAATAGAGATGATTAAGGATTTTTTTGTATTAACCCTTGGCTTAAATGACCTACCTTTTATTATCCTTTGCTACCCTCATTGAGACTTAACCATTTTGTTTCTTGAAAATACCCCAAAATTTTAAAACCCCAAACCCCATTAACCTACCTATTCACAAGTTTAGTAGAGTATGAAGTAATGCATTAATTGGGATTTTTGCTACAATTTTTTTCCAAGATGAGTTGAATAATACTCCTTCTCTTAAATCACAATGTATTTAGTTGCTATTTCTTCCATTTAAAAAAAAGAAAATAAAAGAAAAAAATAGAAGAACATTTTAGTAGCATCAATAAGTGCAGAGTAGTAGTATATTTACATTTATGTATCTCAAAATTATGTTTTGTTACCCTGTTTCCATTTATTACTTTACGAATGCTTATGTTAAACCCTCTACCCTTTTTACCTACCTTAACTTTCACCACATTATAACATTAAACAAGTCCTTTTGATCTATTTATGCATGCAATCATTATAGAGGAGAATTGGTGTATTAGCAAGCCTGTAGTAGAGTAATTTTCTATAGGAAGTTCGAGCGAAACACTAACCATCAAACATTTTGGAGAAATGAGTGAAACCTTGAGGAAGATTCATTTTGCATCTATACTTATATTTGAGTGATGGTGCCATATGTTGAGTTTGCTTATGCACACTAATGACAAGTAGTCATGTTATGTGTAGTAGCTTGATATTTAAGTTGGCTAAAATTTGAGGGATTGTATGCATTGATCTTTATGAAAATAAAGTGATAGAATTGATTGGTTGTGTTTATTTTACTTGAGGACAAGCAAATATTTAAGTGTTGGGAAGTTGATAGTTGTGCATTAGTGTGTGTTTTTCTAAGTATTTGGCATATGTTTCTTGTATAATAGATTATTATTGTTATGTTTCAGGATTTATTTTGTATGTTTTGTTTAGTTTAATCTTCATTGTGTCCTTTTATGTTTGATGTTGATTTAGGGTAAGAATTGATCATTTTAGTGTAGGTATGGAGGTTGGCCACATTTGTGATTGAGATAGATACCAAGAGAAGAGGAAGAATTTCATGCCAATTCCCATGATCATAGGATGTTTAACTCGAGGATATATGCGGGGTTCACTTATTCTTTTAGGTTTTCATAACTATTTAAGGATGAAAATTCCTATAGACGAAAGAGTTTCGTGGTGGACTTGCCTCCTTGAGTAAAAATAGAGGTTTAAAGTTTCGGGAGAGGTAGATATTTAAGGTTTTCCATTCATAATTAGGAAAAGAGCATACCAACGTCAGATTTTCCAAATTCGGGCTAAGAAAAGGAGGAGTTTGATTTATTTAGATTTCTTTCGTTTTTTCTCTTCTAGCATTTGCATAATGGATTATTTAATCGTTGGGGCTGTTATGGACATTATGAATGGCTAGTTTAATTATAGAGATTACTTTTGAACTTCTTGTTAAACTCCTATTTCGTTGATTTGAATAATAGATGTTTTTAATGAATGTTGAATATATATATATACGTTGCAATATATTGAGAGATTGAGTGGGGTAATTTGTGTAGAATTGTGCAATGGAAATTGACTTTCTATAGACTTACATTCATCAAGTTAATTGATTAGTTAGAAGAGAGATCTCAGATATTTTAATTGATCACCCATAGGATAATTTCATAACTAATTGAATTGGTGGATTGATTTTGTAGATTGAGAGATTGCTTAATCATTTTCACTTAATTTGGTTTGGGACAATTAATTACATCTTGAGAGAAGTTAATTAATACATTAGGATATCTTAGGTGAAATAACAAAATAGGAAGGAGACAAGATAGTGAAAAAGTGATCTTTAGTTGTCAAAATCATGAATTCTAAGTTTCAGCATTTTTGAGTTGTCATTTGTGTTTTGTTAAGTTGTTTAATTTAATTTAATTTTTTGAGTTTATTTCCATTAAAATTTGGTTATTAAACAAAGATTAATCTAAATTAGCTGGTGTCTAAGCACAATCCCTATGGGATCGATATCTGCTTATTACTACAAGTCACAACCCGTATACTTGCAGTTTTGAGCGTAAAACTAGTAGACTATTTTCCAGCTAACATCTACGACCAATAGTTCAAAAAGAGATGTGAAGACAAAAAATTATTGAAATATGTTTTATTAGAGTTTAGGTTAAGATTAAACCAAAGAACCGAGCCCCTAATGAATTCACCACTTTCATCATTTTTACATGTTTTCTTTGATTTGCTTTTCTTAATTAGTTTAGTTTTATTTTCTTATTTCAAAACCAAACAAAGCCCCCCAAACCTTAACACCAATTAATTTCATTTCAAATTCTAACTGAACATTTTTTATGGGATTGACCTAGACTCACCACTGCTATAGAAGTAGGTTTGGTTTATTTTGTGTAGTGTTATGACATGCTACTAGATAGGCAAGAAAATATAATATATATTAAAAAATTTAATAAATAACTATTCTGGTGGCCCTTTTTGAAACAAATTTGGTTATGAATGGAGCTAGTAGCCAGTTGAGAATGTAATCTAGCTGAGCAATCGGGGGATGTTCACCATAAATGTTTGCCTTCACATCAAAAGGCTATAATGATATTCCAACCAAGCTGCTTAATAAAAACATGACCTAGTTGAGTAACTAGGGGACATTCAACACAAATATTTTCCATCGTATGAAAAGGCTAGGTTCATGTTAATGAATATTAACAAAAATAGTGCGTTGTTTAATAAATCCTATTGATCTTTGTGAATAGCTTAAATTTTCATGAAAATTTACTTAGGGATTGTTACAATTTTAATTGACCGAATAATTATCAATGTATGTGTGCAAGTAATGGGGGCTAATTAATTTGACATTAATGTCTTGATTAGTATGCATATCTAGTCCGAAGTGTTTAGACATAGATTTCGTAGGTTAATAAGTTAGAACAACTTGAAGGATTGTGTTTGAAGTTAAATTTATTTTGTAAAGTTCACTGCCAATGTACCATTATTACATAAGTGTGTTGTTTTTTGGTGTGTTTACGTTTTGCTTGTTTTATTTTTTCTTGAGGACAAGAAAAAGTTCAAGTGTGGGGATGTTCATAGTTGTAGGTTGCACAATGTTTTAATAGCATTTTAGTATGTATTTAGTGGTTAATTAATTGATTCATATATATTTTGGTTTAGAATTGTGTTATTTGGTTAGATATTTGTGTTTTGAGTGTTATGTGGGTTAAAGCATTCTTTTGAGCTTTAATTTTATGTATTTAAGGTGCTTTGATGTATTTGTTAGTGTTTAAGAGCAAATATTGAAAAGTAAAGGAGATTCAAAGGAAGCCTAGAAAAAGACCCAGGGCCACGATTGTGACAGAACCTTTGTGGGGGTGCTATAATCATGGCCTGGTCTATCATGATTGTGATAGAGAGCATTTTAACAAGCCACGGGCATAGCTTGGGGGGCCAAGATCATGGCTTGTGCGACAGCAGATGTGGATCATCTTCTAAAACTCAACTTTTCAAGGACATTCAAACTTTTGGGGCCTAGGTAAAACCTAAGTTTACCCTAAATAGAAAAGATTGTAAAAAGAGAGGGGGAGAACGTAATTTTTGGGTGCCTCCATTTGCTACATTAGGAAAGATCCAAGGAAGGAGAAGAAGAAGAGAAAAGAGGAGAAAGGAAAAGGGAAGAAGAAGGGTTGTGGTTGTTGCTATCTTCCTGATCCATTTGATCCCTCTAAGTGACAATTTCATTTCATCTCTGTTATTCTTTCTTTGGAATATATGAGATGGATTTGATAGTGATGAATTTTGGGTTTGATGATGATGTTCTAAACACCTTTAGAGATTTGTTTTTGAATCAATATTAATGTGATTTCTTTTACTCTTAATGCATTAGGAATTGAGATTATTTGTTATATTTCTATGCTTTAGTAATAAATCGGGAGAGGGAACTGATAAGAAAACTATTAGATTGGATAATGTCAGTTAAACAATCTAATAGATTATACAAACAATCTAATTGGTAATTTATACAAAGAGAGATCTTATGTAAGAACCAGATAGTATATTAGAGGACCTAAGATCTAATTAGATATGTGGATTTTTTGTTAATTGAGAGATTGCAAATTCCATAATTCAATTAGGGGTTATGATTTAGGGTTTAATGATTATAACTCGAGAGAGAGTAATCCGTTCTTTAAAAGTCTATGAAATATACTCTACTAACTTAAAAGTAATCATATTAGCATTTGATGATAGGATAAATCTCCCTTCTCATAATCGACTAATCTTCCTTATGTGACTTTGATTGTTCATTAGTGGTGCTCAATTTTAATTTGTTTATGTTAATTTGAAAATTTCATTTTCAATCAATCTATATGCGCTTCTTTACTTTTCTTTTTAGTTATCTTTTAGGCCTTAAATAACTTAGAATTCAATTAGTTTACCAACTCCTCAAGGGATCGACACCTCATATACTACACTCATGACCTGTACACTTGTGGTATTTTGAAGGATAAGAAATTGTAAAACTTGCCCACTCAATTAATAATATATGTGCTTAATACACAATGCCAATTACATCACAGCAAAATGGTGTAGTGAATGACTTTTTTTATGTTAGTCAACATTGTAATAATCGTAAGGGCATGAGGTAGCTACAACTAGTATCGGAAAGTATAGGTTAATCTTATGAAGATGATGAATACTAGTAATTACACTTGCCCTATGATCTAGCCTACGGATTGATTTTAGATTTTTAATTAAAAGAAAATAAAACTAAGTAAAATAAAATTGGTTACGAAATTGAACAGAGAATTAAGGAAGCACTTAGGCTATGTTTGGTTGGGAGTTTTATAACGGAATAGAATGGAATGAAATATTATTACATCATTTGGGAGGAGGTTTTATAATGGAATGGGAAGAAAGAGGAGGGTTTCATATTACATCCCATTCCATCCTAAACAATAAAAATAGAAAACCTCCAATTTGGGAGTTTTACGATGGAATGTAAAATGATACACTATATTACATTATAAACCCTTCATCCAAACAAAATTTTACTATATTACATTATGAACCCTTCCATCCCTCCCAAACAAAAATTTTCTAATATTACATCCATTTACTTTCCATTCCATTATAAACTATTCCATTTCATTTCATTCCGTTCCATTAAAAACTTTACATCCAACTAAACATAGCCTTAGGAAATTATCGATATCGAGAATTAGTATCTAGGTTTTGAATATCGAGAATTAGTATCTAGGTTTTGAATCCCCCTAAACCCTTAATAAATTGATTTTTTATTATACAATTATTTTTTTGATTTATGGATCATAGAGACTCTTATGGTATGCTAGTAGCTGACCTTGAGTCTACTAACGACCAATTCTATGTTTTCTAACCAAATTACTCAGGTTAAATTTTATAAGCTTAATTATAAATTTTATAACATTAATCCATCATCAATTTCAACTTCTCCATTTATACTATATGATATCATATCCTATTGAATCAAATTAACAAACAATTAGAGTTAAAACTATCCTAAAATTAACTTCTTAAGCAATATTAATAGTAATGATATCAACAATCTTATTGAAATAAAAAACATATATCTTTACACCCTTACTAAGATGTCACTCAACGCACTCAGGTGTTTATTGTGAAAAGCATCAAGACTCTCAATTAATGCATAGTAGAATTCTTACCATAGGTGTAACATACCACTTCCATAGAGCATATGCCCGAACACACCGAAGGATATTCGATAACATACCTTATGAGGATGGCACATTAAAACAATCACATTAACTTATTTAAGGCATCACATATATCACCAGCATTTTAAATGATCAATTCTCCCCATTTCATTAACAAACATCAAACTTACATTGTATCATTACAATTCATAATGTATGCATATACATTTTATAACATTTGAGAGTTCAATACTCCATACAAAATGTTCAACATGAAATGAGATGCTAACTGAAAACATTCTAAACTAGACTCCTCAGATATCAATTGACCAAGCCTTTGAGCCATTATTGTCCCTATAATGTAGGCACTATACTCCTACTAAATAACCTTAGTAGGTAGAATTTCTTTGAACTTGACAAAAAACAACGTTGCAATTTTGATAAGTTTGCAAACTCAGTAAGTGAACCATCATTAATGTGTTCACTCAATTCAGAACACCAAGATAAGTTATAACCCAATTCAATAACTATATCACATCATATAGTATTGAATAACACATCATATTTAAACATATTTCAATAAGTACAATATGCACATAAACATTGCATATCACTATTTCAAAACAATTCAATAATTCATCTCAATCATTCATATGATACATGTAAAGTTGTATATGCAAATGAACATGTGACTCCATTCTTATTTTGCTTTGTTGTGACCTAGCGCCTTTCAACCCAATTTATTGTTTGGTATCTGTTGTGGATACTAAGCTCATTTGTAACACCTAAATAAGCCCTAAAAGGATATTTAGATTTCATAAAAAACATACCTAAACATACCATATACTTCACATTACATAAGTTATGTTATATACAAAACATAATATATACATTGTCTTTATCATATACATGCGTTAAATCCAAATCCATCATGTATTAGAGATATTATAAACCATTTACAGAAAATACAAAATATCTCATATTTTTAGATACAACTCAAACAAAACATCTTCCAAGCATATCAAGTTACTTATTAGGCACTGTGATTGTCCCATCCTTAAGTTTTCTTATCAGAACCTAAACAAAGGTAAAACCACCGTGATAAGCATATAGCTTAGTAAGGAATAACTAAACAAGATATAAATGGTGACTGTTTCGGACAGTCATCTAACATTCTCATGCTCAGAATCAAATCATATCATAAGTAGTCTTTAATTATTCATATTCAAGAGTAGCCCAAACATTACATGTCTTAGAACAATTTATGATTCATTAATGCAGAACAAAACATATAAATATCAGAATAGAATGTCATGGTTTCATAACATAATAGACAAGTCTCAAACATAACATGATTGTGCCAAAACAGATCAAAACTTGTATCAAATCATAATTCACCTTATATCAGATCAGAATTTATCATATTTCGGATCAAAACTTATTTATAACAAAATCGAACATGTATCAGAATACAAATTAGGTTAGCTTGCTAATACTTTTTACAGAAGTCGGTAACGAGACTAGAATAGGAGATACCTATGATTGGTATTACAAAACAAGAGAGACTTATGTCTTAGACACCGAAGTGTCTATATCAGGAGACACCGAAGTGTCAGGAGAGCAGTTGCAGACCTTTCTAGGCATGCCTATTTACCCATAACTAGGACTTAATAGTTTTAAACCAATCCATCTCAGATTTAAGAATCATAAGAAAATAATGTAGTATATATAACATAAGTCTTTATTACATTTTTCTCAAATTAAACAAATTCACTCACTTTTAATCAAACTCAATATACCTTATAAACGTAAGCATTTGCATCAATATATAAATGAAACATTAAGTCATTACATATTATATAACATCATAGAAATTCTCAATTCACAAACATCTATCTCCAATTCACATCACATAAAACCCTTGGAACATATTTGTATTCTTAAGAACACATTCATCTTGAACATACCATACATTTTAACATTAGGCACATTATTAAATAATCACACATTCTTTAATTTATTACCTCAATTATCAATTCATAAATACATTAACTTTTACTCAATTAATCTAACACCATCTAGGTTCATTTTCAACCTCAATTAAGTTCAATTAAACCATTATTGAGTACCTTAACCATATATAGTATGACAATTGTCTAAAAGCAACATTTCTACTTCCTAAGCACTGCCCATGATTCTGACAAAAGCTACTGTATCTATCCATGATTGTGGGATAGGTGCCATGATCGTGGCCTAGCCTATTTTTCTGTGAATTTCCAGATTCAACACCTTCATTCCAAATTCCAAACACCTTCATTTATCAATTACACCTTACCTATGCTTCAATCCCTTATCAAATTCATGTCCAATTCCAACTCAAAACCATTCACTTGATAGCTCACAACCATAGTCCTTCATGCATCAAAACTAAAACATAAATTATCATACAAGTATCATTTTTTCAGTACTCAATTACTAGCATCTTAACACATATTTCATGCTAGTTCAATTATCATAAAATTGTATAAATACATGCTATCAAGTTTTAGAATTACCTTACCTATTTAGCTTCAAATTCCTAATTTAATGAACAATCTAATCTTCCCCTTCATGTAACCAGCTCAATCCCAAGATCAAGGTGACATTAGGATGCTCTTAACACTAAAAGATAGCAGCATAAAAGATAGCATGAGGTGGCTTTCTTGATGCGATATCTAGAAAGGATTTTAAGGGTTAATAATACAAATTGAAGTAAAAAATCCATAATTAGGGAGTATGAGAAAGAGTCTCAGTGGAGAGAAGCAAAGTGAAGAGAGAATGCTGAAACTCTTTAGATGATTCACCACCTTTAGATGCTAGGTGTTCTTGATCTAATCAAGCCACATGTCACATATGAAGGTAAGCCACTTGTCCTTCAAAGAAACCATCTACATGTCTCCATGTGTGGATGCCAAATGTCACAATTCAATTAGGCCATTTGTCACTCACTAAAGTTGCCAAATGTCATTCAAAGTATAGGCTTAGTCATACTATTTTCCATGTACCAACTTAACTAGCCACTTGATAATTTTTTTCCTAGTTCAAATATCGATTTTAATACCTCAATTTTCTAACGATAACTATTAATCCCAAATTCACTAAGTATGATCTATTAAACCAAATTTCAATTCATATGTAATTTACAATCATATCACAATTTAAACACTTATCACATATACTTTCTTGAACATGTAACATTTCAACTAGGGTATAATTTAGGGCCTTACAATTCTCTCCCCCTTAAAAGAATTTCATCCTCAAAATTCATATACGATGTGAACAACTGAGGGTATTGAGTTTTCATTGGCGATTCTAGCTCCCAAGTTGCTTCCTCGAGTCCATGGTTTTTCTAGAGTACTTTAACCAGAGGTATTTGCTTATTTTTGAGTTGTTGGACTTCTCTGGGTAAAATAGACATAGGCCCTTCTACATAAGTCAAATCCAGTTGTACTTGAATTTCTTGCATAGGAATCTTATGTGTATCATCAGACCGATATTTTCTTAACATGGATATATGAAACACTTCATGCAACTTGGCCAATTCTTTAGGAAGAGCTAATTGATAAGCTACTGGTCCAACTCTCTTAAAAATCTCATAAGGACCAATATAATATTGGCTGAGCTTATCTTTCTTCCCAAACTGAAGTATGTGTTTCCATGGCGATACTTTCAGGAATACCTTATCACCTACCTGATACTTAATATATTTTATTTTTAAATTGGCATAGGACTTCTGCTTATCAATGGCAACTTTCAATCTTTTTTCGATAGCTTGAACTTTCTCTTCAGTATCTTTTACAATATCAAGGCCGACCATCTTGTTTTTACTTAATTCAGTCCAACATACTAGAGTTCTACACCTCCTACCATATAAGGCTTCATAAGGTGCCATGCCAATACTAGTCTGATAACTGTTGTTGTTAGCAAACTCCATTAGAGACAGATAGTTATCCTAACTTCTTGGGAATTCTAACACACAACCCTGAAGCATATCTTCCAATATCTAAATAACTCGTTTAGATTATCTATCTGTATGAGGTTGGAAAGCAGTGCTAAACTTGACTTGAGTACCCAAAGCCTTTTGCAGACTTTTCCAGAATCTCGAAGTAAATCAAGGATCATGATTAGAAATAATAAATAGTGGCACCCTATGCAAGCTCACTATCTCATTCACATATAGGTCAGCAAGCCTGTCTAATGAATAATCAAGTTGAATAGGCAGAAAGTGAACAAACTTAGTGAACTTATTAACAATCACCCATACAACATCATACTTCCTTTGAGTGAGAGGAAGTCCAGTGACAAAATCCATGATAATGTTATCCCATTTCCATTGAGGAATTGAACTAGGATGTAAGAAACCAGATGGAACTTGACACTCAGCTTTAACATACTAACATGTCAAACATTTAGATATATAATTCACTATGTTATGTTTCATACTTGACCACCAGTAATGCTGCTTCAGATCTTGATACATAATTCACAGAAAAGTCTAATTGTTTGCCTTCCTGAGTCGCCAAAATAAGTTGTTGTAACTTATCATCAACTTTCTGAGCATCACAAATTTCTTACCACAAGGTAGGCCTAGCTTTCAACTGAGCTATTAAAGCCTTATTGGATGCAAGTCTCCTTTCACTCTATTACACTAATAATGCTGAAATAGTCTTCCGATTCAAGGCATCAGCCACAACATTAGCCTTACTTTGATGGTAATCCACAATGCAGTTATAATCTTTAAACAATTTCAACCAACATCGTTGTCTTATATTAAGTTCCTTTTGAGTAAGCAGGTACTTCAAACTTTTATAATTAATAAAAATCCTAGACTTTTCATTATATAATTAGTACCGCCATATTTTCAAAGCAAACACTATCGGTGCAAGTTCAAGATCATATGTAGGGTAGTTTTGTTTGTGAGGCTTCAGTTATATAGAGGCATATGCAACTACCTTTCCATCCTACATCGAAACAAAGCCCAAATCATTTCTAGATGCATCACTAAACATAACATATTCCTTACCAGAAGTGGGTTGATTCAATACAGGAGCTTTAGTAAGCATTCTTTTAGTTAACCAAAACTAGTTTGACATCTAGAAGACCATTCATAATTCACTCCCTTTCGTAGCAGTTTAGTCAAAGTGTGTGCTATCACCGAGAATCCCTTCATAAATCAATGATAGTACCCTGCCAAACGTAGAAAACTTCTCACTTCTGTCACACTCTGTGGTGGCTTCCAGTTAACAATTGCTTCAATCTTATTATGATAAACTCCAATCCTTTAAGAAGAAACAACATGTCTTAGAAAAGATACCTGCTGAGCTAGAAATTACACTTACTCATCTTCGTATACAACTACTTTTGCGATAGGGTTTGTAACACAACCCACAAATGTTCAACATGATCTTGTTTATTCTTGGAATAGACCAGGATATCATCTATAAACACCACTATAAACTGGTCTAAATAGGCCTAAGCATTATATTCATTAGATCTATGAATGCGGCTGGAGTATTAGTTAACTCGAATAGCATTACTGAGAATTCATAATGTCCATAACGGGCCTTAAATGTAGTCTTTGAAAAATATATATCTTTTTCCCAAAGTTGATATTATCCTAATTGTAGATCTATCTTTGAAAATACTCCTGCATCTTTCAATTGATCAAACAGATCTTCTATCCTTAGATCGGATACTTATTCTTCATAGTGACTCTGTTCAGTTACTTGAAATTAATGTACATCCAGAGAGTACCATCTTTCTTCTTAACAAACAAAACAGCTGCTCCCCAGGGTGAGATATTAGGTTTAATGAACCCTTCATCCAATAGCTCGTGCAACTAAACCTTTAACTCCTTCAATCAAGTAGGAGCCATCCTGTACGGTGCTCTGGATATAGCAGCAGTGCCAGGCATAACTTCAATAGACAACTATACTTCCCTTTTAAGACAGAGTTCGGTTAGCTCTTCAGGAAACACATTTGGAAATTCATGTTCGCAAGGTTATACGTGCTAACTTTTAAAATTTAGTAACCTTAGTAAATTTCGCAAGTGTACAAGTCGTTCGCGTAGTACTTAAGGTATCGATCCCACAAGGAGGGCTAAACTAGTCCTAAAATCTAAGTTCATATTAAACTACAACAATTCAAAAGAAATAAACAAATGCAAGAAATAAATCAATCTAACAATCAATTATAGATATTAAAATGTAGAGATATAGATAAAATAGCAAAATCACACAACCCAATCCGAAAATCAACCTAGAAGCTATCAAGTGAAAGAAAGGGATTTTAATCCAAAGCTAATGAATATCTAACTAATTATGCAATTATTGAATTAATGGGTCTAGATAATCCTAAGGTTGATTACTCTCTCTCAAGTTATAATCCTTAACCCTAACTAATGATCCCTAAATTACACATTATGGAATTGTGATATCTCAACTGATAATTTACCCACAACCTAAAATAGTTCTAAAATAGTCTCTTAACCTACCAAGAACATATGCTTGATCTTTCGTTACATGATTCTACCGATGTGATCCAATTCTTATCTATCAATTTACCTAACTCTTGTTGGCCTAAATTGATTATTTTCACTCGGCTCACCCTCTTAGTTTATTGCCGAATTATTATGAATAGAAATTGAATCACAATTAAACCAACAATAATACAATCAATTAAACTTTATTAATCTCAAGAATTAAAAACCCGAAGGTGAGTATAGACAAAACTCAACATTCAACACAACCGATTCTCAACTAATATTGCAATTTCATACATCAATAAAATTGAATAAATGGAAAATACTGTTGGGAATGGAATTTACGGAGGTAGCTATAACAGGAAACCACCTTTTTCGAGAAGTACGTCACGTCTAGCTTTGTCTTCGTGTCTCTCTTCTTTTGTCTCCTTCCTAAATCTCTCAGTTTCTCTCTAAGTTTTCTCTCGTAATTGGCTGATGTGATAGCTTTCTTGCACGACTCTCTCAGCTTTTGCATCTATCCCATAATGTTATATTTATACTTTGGGCCCTCTAGGTCAAATTCAGGGTTGAAATGCTCCAAAAAATCTTGCAAAATTTGAGTTTTTGCTTTAGCTTGACGCAGGCAACAATCGTGGCCCTACCTACCACGATCATGGCCAGCGCCTAACCCTTTTCATCTTAAACGTGGCCTAATGTACATGATTGTGGCCTAAATGTAAGCTCTCTATCACGAATGTACCCTTATGTGCACGATTGTGGTCTGGCTTTTCTGGCTCGTTCTTGTCTGTCACGATCGTGGCCTACTGTGCCACGATTGTGGGCTATGCGTTTAGCCTAAAAACTCCTTGAATCTTCTCCGTTCTTCACCGTTTATCCTGAAACACTAACAAACCTATCAAGGTACATCAAAAATATAACAATTAAGCTCAAAGACTCATACTAACCCATAAAAACACTTAAAGACAAACTAACACAATTAACACATAAACACACACTCAACACTCAATTTAACAATAAATACTTAATAAATTAAACCCTAAAACACAATACAATTGACAACTATCAACATCCTCACTCTTAAACGTTTGCTTGTCCTCAAGCAAAAAAGAAAACATAAGAAACACGAAGAACACCAAGCAAAAATGGGATAATGGCTTCAATTTCATGAAATAAATTTAATCTTCAACACAATCTGATAAGTTATGACTAATCATTAACCAGCAAAATCTATGTCTAAGGGATTTGAACTAAATATATAACTTAATTGGGATCTAAGTGTTAATTCAATTACCCTATTCAATTGTACACACACATTAATAATTCTTTGGTCCTTTAGACTTTGTAACTATTCCTAAGTACATTTTTATGAAAATTCAAGCTTATTACAAGTTTGGTAGTTTTTTGTTAAGAAAATTTTTTTAAACCACGGACTTAGTCTTTTACTTGAAGGCAAACATTGGTGATGAATGTCAATCCAGTTACTCGTCTAAGTCATTTATTAACAGCTTGGTCGAAATGTCATTATAGCCTTTTGACGCGAAGGCACACATTTGTGATGCATGTCGATCCGGTTACTTAGCTATTATCATGTTTTCAACTGGCTACTAGCTTTACTTATAACTCGATGGTCAACAGAATAGTAATTTATTAACAAAACATTTTTTCTTGCCTACTTTGTTGTTTGCAACTATTCTTTTTCATGAAAAATACTAGTTAAGCTACTTAAGTTAAAGGGCCTCAAATTATGAATGAATGTGAAAACCTAGAGGGTGCTAAATTTACACTAAGTCTTAATTAAGTTGTATATTTATCCAAAAACCCTAATTCACTAATTTTGCTAGCTAATCATCATTCACAACCTACTAGACTATGTTCAAAATTAAATAAATTTCACTAATCTAAGCCATTGACACATTCAAACAATTCGCATAATGCAACTTAATAACTATCATACGGTATCGAAAATCACATTTAAAAGAAAAAAAATGCAAAATCTCTCCCCACACTTAAACAACACGTTGTCCTTCAATATGAGAAGGAGGCACACATCACATAAAATAAGTAATGACAAAACAAAAATTAAATTGATAGTAAACAATTAAAAAACATTAAAAAACAAAATAAAATTGAAGTCTAATTTGGAAAAGAATTAAAAAAAACAGTTGGGTTAGATAGAAGTCCTATGGAGATGGAGATGGTGATGGTGTTGGAGGTGGCAAATGAATGCCTTGAGACTCAAAATACTGATGGATCCATCGGATATCCCGGCTCTGGCTTCGTTGTGTGCATGCCATCTTCGCAAGTGTCTTGTTAGTCTCTATGATTGCAACCAACACCTTCTTCTAGCCTTGTTCTTCTTCCTCACATTCTTCACTGGTGGATTCTTCTTATGCCTACCGAGGTGGAACCGACCTCGAGCTGGATTGACCTGCAATGATCTTAGCATGTGTCTTTTGGATGATGTCTCTCAATGTCATATTTATGGAACGAAAGATCTCAGCCTGGAATAAGTGATGGTGATTGAGGAAGTCAGGAGGTGAAATGTTAATCCCCTCCGTTCCCTACTAAAATGTTCTGCAATGGCAGACACTATGTAGCCCATTTCTAGATGGTTGCACCACTTGCGCGGAGTCGCAGCTAGGGAATTCAAGACATAGGTGGATGTACATACTAAAATACTATGGTCGATACACCACAGTATAAAACGTTCCTTGGTAAAACACTTATTGGTTTTGGTCTTGTTAAAAACCAGTGGACACATAAATTTATGCAGCAATAAGTGTTTATGGGACCGTACGATGTTGTTGTGAGCATTCTTTGCATAGAATCACTCAATTCTAGTAAGCTCCTACTAGTACTGAAAAAGACAGAAGTCATCATGTTAATCGATGATGGCAGATTCAAGGAATCCACACATCTCGCATATGATTTAACATTCAATTCATATATGTATCCTCCCAATCTAAGCCACAATTCTTTTGTATTCTTGGCATCAAAGGTCAGGGTTGTGAAAAATTTCAGTGCAAGATCCTCTTAAATAGGGAATTACAATTGAATAAATTGAGCCCACTAGATCTTCTCGGCTAGGTTTTCTACCCGCTAATACAATTCTAGTCTATCGAGTGTGTCAAAGTCAAAATACTTGGGAACTACAATTTGTCTAGAAGGAAGGGAACAAAAATAAATACCTTCCTCCTCATTGTAATTTCCAAATGATGCTTCGAAATCTGTTGCTCAGTTTCTTCGTCCCTATCCCGGGACTTGTTATCATCCAAATGGTTCCTAATGGGCTTATTGCTTAATGAGTGGCATGATTTTGGTAGAAATTAGCAAAAATTTAGATGTTGAAAATTTTAGAAAGATGTAAGAGTGTTTGAATGCTTGAATTCTACGGAGATAAAATGAAAATGAAAGTGAAAGTGAAGGTGAAGTTAAAACTGAATATATAGGTGGTAAAAGGGTAAAATGGTAAAGTTGTTTTAAAACATTTTGCGCCCTTCCCTTTTTTGAATAGTCGTAGGCCACGATTGTGGCCTGCTATGCCATGATCGTGGCATGTGGCTTAGCACCTAGTGCATGCTCAATCGCAGGCCACGATCGTGACCTGTTAGGCCACGGTTGTGCCGATTGTGGCATGTAGCTTACCACCTAGTGCATGCTCAATCGCAGGCCACGATCGTGACTTGTTAGGCCACGGTTGTGGCCGACGGCTATACGCTCACTCCAAATTCTTTCTTTTGTTCTTTTTCCTATTTATTTCAATTTCACTTCCTCCCTTGTCTGCCTCTCTTGTCATGCTGGAACATCTTCCATGTAATGTTTAAAGCCTAATTATTTTTTCAATTTTATTCAACAATAATGAACCTTACTAAAAAATTTCAAACCTTCGAACAAAATTAACAAAAAATACTCTTCTATGGCTTGCCTCCTATATAACACTTTTTAACGTCAGTAGCTAGATGCTCCATTAAGCTCACGGTGGTTGGAATGAATGGTTCCACGGTAGTGTCTTCATTAATCTCAAAATTTGAACCTAAGCTACCATACTATAGTTACCACTGTCCTTACAATTTTCCTTTCCTCGCCTTCTCCTTCGCGAGTGCTTCTTCCTAAAAGCATTACTAGGATCTTCTATATGCTCCCATTCACCTCAAGGTTTGGGTTCTTTGAGATCCACTGGCGGTGAAGTAGATCCGTACTCTCTTGTAGTTACCTTGAATGTCAATTTCTCCTTCCCTATTCGCAGAACTAATTCACCCCCATCAACATCAATAATTGAGCACACAGTGGCCAAGAACGGGCTTCCAAGAATTATCAGGATGTCCCCATCATTGTTAATTTAAAAATATAGAAGTCTGTGGGAAAGATAAATTTACCCACCTTTATCGACACATCTAGTATAATTCCCAGTGGTCTATGTGATGTTCTATCGGCCATCTTAATCGAAAATTGGGTGGGCACTAACTCTTTTGACTCCAATTTTAGACTGAAGGTGTAGGGCATCATATTAATACTTGCGCCTAAATCCACGAATACCCTGTCTATGATAATCTTGTTGATACTACAGGGGATGAAAAAGTCCCCTGGGTCCTCTTTCTTCTTAGTTATGTTGGGGTCATCTTCCAGTGGTTGCTTCTTAACCTTTTTATTGACGGACTCCTGTAAATTGAGCTTTTTCTATACTAGCCCTGTCACTTCCTTGACCTTATTTTGTTCAATCCCCTATAATTTTTTCACTTCCTTATTTGCATATAACTCCCGCTGCTGTGCAATAGGGAATGGAATATACACGTCTAGTTGTGTTGAGAGATTCGATAAGGAACTCAGTCGAAAGGTCTTCTTTAACCACTTGACCTTCGTCTTTACCTTCTATCTTTCCCGTTTCTTCATCCTAGGTCTGACTTGTCACCATGATACGTTCTTTTGTATTTGACTCGGTGTTGCTTTAAAGAGTTCCAGCATTCCGAGTCGACGTGGCCTCCGCTAACTAGCCCACTTGGACTTCTAAATTGTGTATAGAGGAGGTATGATTCTTTGTTACCTGCTCGAATTTTCTCTCGAGTCTCCCATGTGCTTCCTCTATGCCTCCAATCTTATCAAAAATTCTATCCAACTTTGACTCCATCGAGCTTGCTTTATCTTGTTGGAAGCTCGATTGCCCTGAGGCTTGAACTGTCCTCTATTATTGTTGTTTGACCAGGAAAAGTTAGGGTGATTCTTCCACCCAGGGTTGTAAGTATTAGAGTAGGAATTGTTTCCCCCTCATCCAAATTTTTCTCTCATATAGTTTACTTACTCCTGGTTATCCTCTCTCATCAAGTAATAGTCCTTAGTGTCATCATCTGTCTGAGCACAAAGCTCACAATTCAGTTGTACAAATTTAACTTGAGTTGAGGATGATGCCTTTATGTTGCTTAATTGTCGCGTCAAATTATCGATCTTCGCTTACATATCTGTCATCTAATTGACCGTGACGATTCCCTTTTGCTCTTGAAAAGTTGTAGCTTGCCTACCTCACTCACTAGTCCATAGGTAGCTGTTGCTGGCCATCTCTTCGATTAACTACTCTGAACTCACCGACCATCTTCTGCCTCAATGATCCTCCTAGCACCGCATCGATCGTGCCTCTAGTAGGTGGTTCACTCTATTGTAGAAGGTCTACAAAAGGAACTCCTTTGATAGGTTGTGGTGTGGGAAATTCCTTTGTAGATCCTTGTATCTCTCCCACGCTTCATAAATTGACTCCCCGTCACCTTGTTGGAAATTGGTGATATGCTTTATAATCTTTGTGGTCTTCGTCAATGGGAAGTACTTATCTAGAAAGTCACGCACAAGCTGCTCCCACGTCGTGATGTTAGTAGGGCTCAGTGAATGATACCAAGCCTTCGCTCTATCTCTAAGTGTGAAAGGAAACAACCTAATCCTAACTGCATCCTCTGACATCTGGTGATACCGAAAAGTATGACAGATTTTGAAGAAATTCACGATATGCACGTTTGGGTCCTCATTCACCAACTTGTAAAATTGGATGTTTTGCTGAAGTATGTTCAGGAGGGCTGGATTAATTTCGAATGAGGCCGCTTAAACAGGCATCCTAGCCATTCCTTGGTTTGATGGGTTGAACCTTAGCCTCATAAAATCCATGAGGGTCCATTGTTACCTTGCAGGGTTCACTTCTTGATCCACGTTCCTTTGAAATTCTTCTGTCATTATTGACTTTTCTATCTCTTCTTATTCCTCTCGCCGAACTTTCCTAAGCGAGTGATGTCTAAATCTATTGTCTCCACTGCACGACTTGAACCTCTCGCGACTCTTATGTGCATACAAGAGCACGATTCCTAAAATGAATGAAAAACAAAAAAAATTAAAAACTACTCTAATGCTTTAAATTATAAGACTAAATTGCCTGCCCAGCAATGGCGCCAAAACCTTGTTCGCAAGGTTATACACCATAAGTTTTATTATTTATTAACCTTGGTAAATTCTATAAGCGCACGGGTCATTTGCGTAGTACCTAAGGCATCAATCCCACAAGGAGGGCTAAACTAGCCCCAAAATCTAAGGTCGTACTAAATTGTAATAATTCAAAAGAAATAAACTAACGCAAGAAATAAATCAATATAACAATCAATTATGGATATTAAAATGCTGAGATATTGACAAAATAGCAAAATCAAACATCCTAATCTGAAAATCAACATAGAAGCTATCAAGTGACAGAAAGAGGATTTTAATCCGAAGCTAATGAAAATCTAACCAATTATGTAATTATTGAATTAAAAGATCTAGACGGTCCTAGGTTATATTACTCTCTATCGAGTTATAATCCTTAAACCTAACCAATGATCCCTAAATTAAATTATGGAATTGTGATATCTCGACTCACAATTTACCCATAACCTAAAATAGTTCTAAAATTGTCTATTAACCTACTAAGAACCTATGCTCGATCTCTCGTTACATGATTCTACTGATTTCATCCAATTCTTATCTATCAATATACCTAAATCTTGTTGGCCCAAATTGATTATTTTCACTCAGCTCTCCCTCTTAGTTTATTAACGAATTATTACGAACAGAAATTGAATCACAATTAAATTAACAATAACAAAATCAATTATACTTTATTAATCTCAAGAATTAAAAACCCGAAGGTGAGTATAGATAAAAATCAACATTCAATGCAATCGATTCTCAATGAATATAGTAATTTCAAACATTAATAAAATAAAATAAACAGAAATACTGTTGGCAACAAAATTCACGGAGGTAACGATAGTAGGAAACCACCTGTTCTAGGAAGTATGCGATGTCTAGCTTTGTCTCTGTATCTCTCTTCCTTCGTCTCATTCCTCAATTTCTTGATTTCTCTCTAGGTTTTCTCTTAGAATTGGATGATGTGATAGATTTCTTGCACAACTCTCTTGGCTCCTGCATCTATCCCATAATGTTATATTTATACTTTGGGTGCTCTAGGTCAAAGTTAGGGTCAAAATGGTTTGAAAAATCTTGCAAATTTTAAGTTTTTGCTTCAGCCCGACACAAGCCATCGTGGCCAGCGCCTAACCCTTTTTGTCATAATCATGGCCTGATGTGCACGATCGTGGCCTAAATGTAAGCTCTCTGTCATGAAAGTGCCCCATGTGTATGATTATGGCCTTGTTGCTCTGGCTCGTCCTTTTCTGTCACGATCGTTGCCTGCTGTGCCACAATCGTGGGATTTGCCTTTAGCCTGAAAGCTCCTCGAATCTTCTCCGTTCTTCACCGTTTACCCTGAAACACTAACAAACCCATCAAGGTGCCTAGAAACTATAACAATTAAGCTCAAAGACTCATACTAACCTATAAAAACACTTAAACACATAAACTAACACAATTAATAATAAACATACACTCAACACTCAATTTAAACTAAATACTTAACAAATTAAACCCTAAAACACAATGCAGTTGATAACTATCAATTCACTCACCATTGGAATATCTTGCAGTTTAACACTCTCTTTCTTAGAATCAATCTCAAAAGCTAGATGAGATTCACACCCCTTCCTAAGGAACTTTCAAGCTTGCATAACAGATACCACATTAGCTAGAGAATTAGTGCAGATTCTATGCATTACTATTTCAGATTGATCAGGCTTCCTACGCATAACTGTATTAACACTATAGTAAACCACCGCCTTATGCTTGGATAACCAATTCATACCCAAAATCAAATCAAATTCATGAAAAGGCAATTTAATCAGATCCGCTACATAATCACTTCCTTGGATATCAATAGGACAGTTTTTATAAACTTGATTAACCAACACACTACTACCCATAGGATTGGTTACATGAATATGATACTCTAACTGATCTACAAGCATCACTTTATCAAAAATTTCTCCAACAAAAATATAAGAATGAGTGGATCTAAGATCAATCAAAGCATGCATTTCAAAATCAAGAAGAAAAATAATACCTGCAATGACTTCAGGTGCATCCTAATCCTCACAAGCTTTCAAAGCATAAGCTCGAGTTGTAGCAGATGGCACAGTAGGTGGATCAACAATTTCTGATATAGTAATTAGATTAGGTCTACTTTGTCCAAACCGTACACAACCTTTATTGCGTCCTCTATTTCTAGCAGATGCATGAAAAATCTCTCTACTAGCTTGTGATGTCTGAGGCTGTCTCATAAGACAATTGGCTATCAAATGCTCATAGCTACCACATCTATAACATGCACCTATAGCTCTTCGAAAGGTATGCTAATGATGTTTAGGCCAATGAGGACACTTCGAAACACTAAAACCTTAGCCCATAGAAGAACCTCTACTAAAATCAACCGATAAGGGAAAGTCCTATCGCCCTCCCGTAGCTAAAAATCTCTGAGTAAATTCTGGAATAGTGGTGGCACCTTCACGACTTCTCTTACCCGAGGACTTACCTCCTCTAATAAATCTTCTTTGCAGACCCCTCTCTCTCCTATCCATCTCGACTTACCTCCTCTAATAAATCTTCTTTGCAGACCCCTCTCTCTCCTATCCATCTCTTGCTTCACTATCTTTATGGCAGCTTGTACCAGCCGATGGTAACTCACTTGCTGTAAGATAGTAATTGCCGCCAGATGCTCTTTGATTGAATCATTTAAACTATCTTCAAACTGATGACATCGGAACTCCTCAGTAAGTACAGGTTTAGGTGCATACTTACTGAGTCGATTAAATTCTCTACATACTCAGCAATAGACAAGTTTCTCTGCTTCAGGTTCAGAAATTGATTCCACTTCTCTTTTCTATAGGTTTCCGACACATACTTGGCTTTAAAATCTTGAGAAAAGAAATCCCAAGTCAAAAGCTATGGTAACTGAGGATTTCTCAGACAAACTTCCACCATTTATAGGCTACTCCTTGAAGAAGGGAGACAGCATAATGCACCATCCATTTAGGTCAAAAACTAATTTCATCAAATAGCCTCTTTACTTTTTCTAAACAAAATTTCACTTTTCAGACTCCTCTAAAGATGTGCCAATAAATTCCTCATCTCTATAGTTCCGCAAATACTCAATCAGAGCTTTGGGTTATACGATGTAATAACTTCATCATGTCTTGCTACAACTTAGTTAAAGCCTCTTCTTGAGCTAGAGGTGGAGGAGGTGGCACTTCTGCTACACCTCAATTGACCTTGGAGGGTCCTGATATAGATGGACAAGTTCGCGCAGGATTATTAATCTCTACGACTTCATGATATCTTTCAATACTCAAATCTAGAACCACAATATGGTATAACCCACATTAGGCCAAAAACAACTCTTATATCCAAGTATAAGCAATTAAACACTGGCTAAATCAGAATTGCCTAAACCAGGCTCTAATACCAAACAATGTAACACCCAAATACCCCCTAAGAGGATATACAGATGCCACATAAAACATACCTAAACATACCATATACTTCACATTACATAAGTTATGTTATATAGAGAACATAGTATACACATTGTCCTTATCATATACATACCTTAAATCCACCATCATGTATTAAAGATATTACAAAACATTTACAAAAAATTCAAAATATCTGATATTAATAGATACAACTTAAAAACAACTCAAACAAAGCTTCTTCCAAGCATATCAAGTCCCTCATTATCCACTGCGATTGTCCAAGCCTTAAGTCTTTTTATCAGAACCTACACGGAGGCAAGACCACCATACTAAGCATATAGCTTAGTGGATAATAACTAAATTGTTGGATCGAAAACAAAGCATGCAAGATTTGGTTAAACGGTAGATTTCAAAACTTTTTCGAAATGAAAACGTAGCATAAATAACATAACCAAATCAGCATGTTTCAGCTATACATGATATGGTATAAAGAAGATAATTACATAAGAACAAGGTGGTAGAAATATACCGACTCCTTGCTACAGCTTTGACTCATTGCTTTTGTATCCTTTCCAAATCCTTACTATAGCTTTGACTCTTTTGTATCCTTTCCTTTTTCAATGTATCCTATCTTTGTTATTGTATCCCTTACCAATCTGATTTACCATTTGTTCTTTTTAGACAACTTGGTTAACAAGATCCTTTGGTGGGAAAGGGGAAGAAGTATTTTGAGGAGATTTTTCTTAGAAGAAAGAAGCCAAAAAAATGAGACTCTTATTTAAGTTTTGACTATGCATGCATGAGAGGAGAGAGTGAGTTGAAACAAAATACAAGAACAGTTCTTCCTCTCCTTGTCAATTTTGGTTATCATGAAAGAAAGATGTGATGTGCATCCAATGCATCACTTCATTCTTTAATCAATCATAAAGAAGCTAATAAATGATACTCTTCTCATTTGTTTAAGATGGCTATATGAAAAGACCAATAACCTAAATGAGACATTCTCATTTTCGGTTATGGATGAAGGAACGAAGAGAGAATACATCAAATGCACCTCTTCCTTTCTTTAATGAAATGAATGCTAAAAGTTTACATTGCATGCCATCATTAAAAGACAACCATTAAAACATTTAATGATAAGATCATTACTCCATTTAATGAAGATAAAGCATGGTAAAAACCATCTTTAATTTAGCAATTCATTGCCTAAATGTGCAGTATAAAAAACTAAAATATTCCCTCATTCTTTCTTTAATAACTTTGTTTTAATTTAATTAATCTAATTAGTCAAATCAAACCAACTTCAAGCCCAATATTAAATGTTCATTTGGGCTTCTAATTAAAGTAAGTCCAACATTCAATCATTGGCTTTAAAACCTCCATTAATATTTCTTACTTTGCTTGATAACATTCCTAGAAGACAAATGGGGAATCTAATGAGACTTATATAATTCAAGCTCCAATAAACCCGAAATTAATTTAATCTCATTAGAATTAATTCCAGCTTATTAACCAAATGTCATTCCACTAAAGACAATTGGTTGAACTCTTGAATTACTAAATATTATGAGAATACATGTTTCAAATAAGATGTCCAATTGCAAACTTTATTATGAAGCATATTATAGCTATCCACTCAATAAAGGGTAAAATTACAACTTTGCCCTTATGTTAGTTTTTTCTTCTAGATCTCTCGTTTTACTCTATATAGTGATTAACACACATGATCTCATCTTGGTGCGAAGACTTGATGGGTAGCTAGTCCATCAAATTACTAATGCCAGTTTAATCACCAAACTCCGTAAAAACATCCAAAAGTGATGATATCACTATAAACTTTTTATTTGAGTGAATGTTCCTTGATGCATATTTCAATTAGTAATTCCAATATGCTGACACTGAATTGATACTCTGTACAAATCCATTCCGATCATATCAAGAATTATAATGGAACACATATGAGTTCACCACTCATCAAGATTGTGGTTCGTGACAACAGAATGCTAAGGTGTATGTTTTAAGATTAAAGTAACGACCCACTTTATTTTGTAAAACATACTTGATTCCAGATTCATTTAATAGTGCCATTATCGATAGCCAACTACTATCATGATATGAAACTCATCATGCCCTTAAAGTAAACTCTTTTACTTACACAGAGATAAATCGCAACACTACAGTCTAAACTATAATCAAGTGACCAACTTGATTATTCAACTGTGAATCAACTAATTTAGATTCTAATAATAGAAATGTTTCCTTTACATCTCCATGTATACATATATTACTTACAAAAGAATCTTGGTACCTTATGACTAGATATATAATGCTCGTACAAATAAAACTAAACTCTATTATTTTATTAATAAGAAATATTTTTATTACAAAGGTAACTGAAAGAAAATTATGTTATATGTAAATACACTTGCTTTCTAGGGAACTATATTTACATAACTCCAACAATCTCCCACTTACCCTAAAGCAAGTTTGATATATCCCTCATTCTTATCTTTACTAAGTGACCCTCAAAACTCTTTTGAGACAACGTCTTCGTAAATGGATCAGCAAGGTTTTGCTCTGTGGGAATATTTGCCACATTCACCTTACCATGTTATATTATCTCCCTTATAAGATGATACTTTCTCTCAATGTGTTTGGTAGCTTTATGGTTCCAAGGTTCCTTAGAATTAGCCACTGCCCCACTATTATCACAATAAAGTGTAATGGCCTTTTCTGTCTCAAGAAATACCTCCAAATCATTTAGGAACTTGCAGAGCCAGACTGCTTCTATTGCTACTTCATAAGCAGCAACATACTCAGCTTCCATAGTCGAATCAACAACACAAGATTGCTTAATACTCCTACAAACTATGGCTCTACCTCTTAAAACAAATATAAAACCAGAAGTTGATTCCTTGAATCAACATCTGATTGGAAATCAGAATCTGTATAACCTATCAGAATAAGGTTACTTCCAAAGTAAACAAGCATTAAGTTCTTTATATTATGAAGATACTTTAGTATGCACTTAAACGCAGTCCAATGCTCCATTCCTGGATTAGACTAGAATCCACTTACTAGTCCCACTAAGTAACAGATATCTAGTCTAGTGCAAAGCATAGCATACATTAAACTTCCAACTGTCAAAGCATATGGAATGTTATGCATATGTTCAACCTTCTCTTGGATCTTAGGTGCTTGCTCCTTTGAAAGTTTAATTTCATGCCTAGTAGGTTTGAAACCCCTTTTGGAATCTTGTATGGAAAACTTATTGAGCATGTTCTCAATCTAGGTTATTTGAGATAAGGCTATCAATTTGTTCTTATCATCCCTTATAAGTTTGATCCCTAGAACATAGCTAGCCTCTCCTAAATCCTTCATTGAGAACTATTCATTCATCCATCCCTTAACTGTAGATAACATTCCTACATCCTTCCTAATGAGCATAATATCATCGACATACAGGATTAAGAAAGTAACCTTGCTTTCTTTTATCCTTTTATAGATATAAGGCTTATCTAGGTTTTGTATGAATCCATAGGTTTTGATAGACTTATCAAACCTAATGTTCCAAGACCTACATGCTTGCTTAAGTCTATAAATGGACCTCTACAATTTACATGCCTTATGCTCATTACCTGGTTTAATGAATCCTTCTACTTGGGCTGTATTGTAACATCCCCTCACTTATGGGAAGGGTAAATTGGTAATTTGGAACGGGTTAGGAATGTTTAAAAGTGTATTGACA
>JAOQMS010059893.1:0-25989 GCA_027563885.1 Erythroxylum longipes
ATTTTAATTAATGAATAATAATATTTTAATTAATGAATAGGTTAAAAAAATCCTACAAGTTAGATATTCTAATTGAGGGAGGGATTTTCTGAAATTTCTTTATGTCTTTTGTTTTCGTCTAAGGGACGAAAAATATTGTATCACAGTCTTGAAAGGAACAAAAAATTTCTGTCTTTGTCCTCCGAAAACGGAACAAAAATAGGTAAGAACAGCAAGCAAACATTACGAAGTGCAGAATTTTTATGTCCTTATCATCTGTCCTCACCTACAAGGACGGCAACCAAACACTACAATAGGGTTTGTTTGTGTGTTTTATCCCGGCAATTGAACCAAAATGTTAGGAATAAGGAACAAAACAGGAAAGAAATGAAATCTGATGTTTTATTAAATGAAGATGAAAACCCACTTCAAGAAGGGCTAACTCTCCTAACAACAACTGAAATTAAAAAAAAAAAAACTGATTTGCTAAAGGAAAATGCAGTACTTTCTTTATAAATAGCTAAAGCCTTAGTAGTTTTACTAAAGGATCATGAAGATCACTTAGCTTCCATTTTCCACGATTTGTGTCACTAATCCCACTCTTCCTTGACAGAAAGGTAGACCAATAAAAATGAGTTGGTCTTGAGACTCTTTGTCACCTGTCCTATATTTTCTCCTTGAATAGACACGCAAGGGAGGACTTCCATCAGTTTCTCAAACGTAGCAATCCAATATTCGGTTGTTCGTGGATAGCAGTAATCCCGTTGCAGGATTGACTGATAAAGACCTGGACTATAGCAGCATCATCCTTCTAATAATAGTGATGGTTTTGTTTTTATTATGTCTGTACCCAATTAGCTTTCTGTCTTGGATTGTTGCATTATGTTTATGTTTTCTTTAAAGCCTACTTGAATGGTACAATGCAGCGTCAGATTATAGCTTGCATCTGGTTCTGATCTGATGTTTTGTCGTACTGTATCGACACTGCTCATTCTAGACGATATTGGCCACAGGTTTATATTTGTACATTTCAAAACTCTTTGTTGGAAATACTATCCATACTGAGTGGGAAAGTATGGTTCCTGCTGCAACGTGTATAGCATAATATCATTAAGAATGCTTATGAATGTACGACGCAAGCACTGTTTTGAAAGAAAGATGGGGGACAAAAACATCAAAATGTAGATTTAAAACACACAAAAAGGAAAATGACAGAGGACCAAAATAGTAGGCAAAACTTGGTGACAAATTGGTACTAACGAAACTTTTCAACTGCACTTTTGTGATGTGGAACATCCGAATCAACCCCGAGACTTGGAACCTTCAACTCGTTGGCCGAAAGCATAATATTTTTACTTCTAATGAATATTGGAACTTTACTCGGACAGCTGCCTTTTAGAAGAGCTATTAAATGACGAAACAATTTCTGGCACTCCGAATCAAATCTCAATAGTGTCTCTATTTATATGCTGCTGCTTTCGTCTCTGACCAGGAGAATGCATGTCGCTACTTGCAATTAAAGGGTGATAACACCACAGCATGGGCATTTTAGAGCGAGCTGTTTTCCTGAGAACTTTCCGCCAACTGTGCACGCTTTCAATGAGCCCCAGAAATCAGCTCCAGCACCAAAACAGCAACTTAGATAATGCACTTGTACTCTTTGAGAGAAACCCATCTGTCCTAAACGTCTCGTCCTGGAATAAATTGCTCTCTCGCTGGGTGCGGAGCAATCAAATTCAAGCCGCCAAATACCTGTTTGATAAAATGCCTGTGAAGGACATTGTTAGCTGGAATACCATGTTATCAGCCTTTAACAAAACCAAAAACCCGGATCTAGTGTGCAAGTATTTCTTTGGATTGCAAGAGATCGGTCTGATGCCCTGTGAACGCACAGTCGCGATACTGCTTAGTGCATTTTCGGATGCCGCGTATAGTGTGTTGGTGCCTCAGATTCATGTGCTTGTAGTCTGCTTGGGGCTAAAATTGAGTATCTTTGTCGGCTCTGCTCTGATAAGAGCATATGCAAGTGCAGGAGATCATTTTGCATTAGGTAGAGTCTTTGATGAGATCGCAGAGAAAAACGTTGCTTCTTGGAATGCATTGATTTCGGGTTACATGGAACTTGGATGCATGGTAAAGGCACAAACAGTTTTTGATGTGATGCCCGAGAAAGACATGATATCCTGGACTAATTTGGTTCATGGGTACATTGTCAACAAGAGAATTGACAAGGCTAGGACAATGTTTGATAAGATGGACAAGAGGGATGTTGTTTCATGGACTGTAATGATTAGTGGATATGTGCAAGATGAGAGTTATACGAAGGCCCTGAAGCTTTTTCGATTGATGGTGGATTCAGGGACCAGACCAAATGATTTTACATTTTCTTGTGTTTTGGACGCTTGCTCTGGATGTTCATCTCTTCTAATGGGGCAGCAAGTTCACTCAATCATTTTAAAATCTGGTATACCAGAAAATGTGTACTTATGGACTTCACTTTTCGATATGTATGGGAAATGTGGTGAAATTGATGCTGCTTTTTCCATTTTTGACTCTATGGAAATTAAGAATTTAGTGTCTTGGAACTCCATAATAGGATGCTATGCCAGACATGGGCTTCCAACTAGAGCACTGGCAGAGTTTGAGAGATTGATAAAATGTGGCGTCATTCCCGATCAAATAACATTTATCAACGTGTTGTCTGCATGTGCACATGGAGGATTAGTAACAGAAGGGGAAAAACACTTCGAATCGATGAGCATAAATTATGGTATAGAAGCAGAGTTGGAGCATTACACATGCATGGTGGACCTCTATGGGAGAGCTGGTCAGCTGGAGAAAGCAGAGAAATTGATCAAAGAAATGCCATTTGAGCCTGACGTGGTTCTGTGGGGTGCATTGCTTGGAGCTTGTGGCTTGCATTCAAGTTTGGAACTTGGCGAGTTTGCTGCAGATGGTACCGCAAGATGGAAAAAGATCATCCTATAGCTTATTCAATGTTGTCAAAGATTCATGGAGAAAGAGAGCAGTGGACCAACATAATCGAACTGAGGAAAATTATGAAGGAAAGGGGTGTTCGAAACCAGAAGGCTGGGAGTTGGATTGAATCTCCTGTGGATGTAAGCTGAAACCAGAGCAATTCACATTCTATTATCCCCTAGTTTCAACATGCATTTGGATATCATACTGCCTTCTCCGGGTTGATTTGTGATATCATGTCGTGACATGGGCAGTAGTAGTGTGAAAGTACGTAAAACAGGACCAGGGATCGACATATTCGGGACAGTTGAGAGACATACACAGTGAAGGGCAGTTTAATGAAAGAATCAAGCTCACTTTGACTAATATGATCGTCTGGAATTGTCCCGACTTCTAATGATGTAAACTTCAAACTTCCACCCCAACGTGAACGAACAAATCGAGTGTTGAAAGAAAAGGATCTCTAGTTAGACGTGCTAGCTCATGACTCGGTGGTTCCATGTTATAGGCCAGCAAACTCAGGAATTTTCTCCGTGGGTTGAAACCGAATTAATTGTATAATAAGCTACGACACCGCAAACTCAACAGGAAGTGCATAATCATCTTGCAAGAAATGATTGTGCGTTCCCCTTTATCCTTTATCAAGCTGTGTCGCTGCTTAAGAGTCGGAGTTCCAGTACAAGCTAAACAAACTCCTCTACTTAACCACCAGATGGGCCACTTTTTGCTTCCCCTATTGTCATTACAAAAACACCCGCCCATATGATTACACAATTACAAAATGGACAAACGTGATTTAGACTGTTTGTAATACTGAAACTGCATTAATCCAGAAATTACCACAAAGATTGTTCACATTCATTCATTTTTGTTTCAAATTTTACAAAAAATGGCAACTAAGAAACGTTGAAAACCAAATATGGACTGTCGATAGTACAATAGGAAATGATTGCTAGGCCTAATGATACAAGCGTTTTCTCCAGCCACAAATCCATTTTAATGTGCCACAAATTAGTTGTAATCCAACTGCTCCCAATAGCAAAGCCACCTTCTTTAAATAGTTCGGCGGTAATCTTTTAATCTTTCAGGCCGTGCCCTTTCACTTTTTGTTTTTACTCTCTTCCCTTTCTCTCTCTCGTTTCTTGTACAGCTTCTCAAGAACCCGCTTGGCTTCGCATTGAGGAAAATTCGTCAAATCATAGTAGTGTGGCGCAACGTCTACAAGCCTACGTTCAACAAACTTTTTTGTGAGAATCTAAAGAACAAGCATTAGAAGATCCAGCAAATATGAAAATCCACAAGGTTTCCAATTAAACCTTCATGTTTCAATATCGAAACATCCAACAATCACAAGAAAAAAGAAACCATTATGGGCTAACGTCAAGCAAAACAAACATCACCCTAGACAGGTTGAACACAGAGATACTAACCATTCACCACGAATATCTGTCACTGTACGAATAAAATTCCTGCTGGTTAGCACATACTCATTGTAAATGACCCACTCTGGCTTGTGATCCAGACAATTTGAGGGATGCAAGTGTACCACCTGTAGAAGGAAATACAAAATCATAAGCCTTGATATTCCATCACTTGTAGTTGAAGTTGTCAATACTCCAGCAAGAATAACACAACAACGTAAGAAGGCCTCGTTATCTTCTCAAAACTAGGAAAGAGCCTCAACATATGGAGCATGAAAAGATCAAATCATGATACTAGTGTTACAGGGATAGCAGATAAACTCCAAACATACTTGGTTGTCCTTCACTGTCAAGTAGTGTCCAGTCCGTTCAAGGTGAGCAACCTGCATAAAATAACCTGCTAGCATGGCCTTTCTAATGTTGACATAGTAGTCACGGCTGGAGAAGTCTGTGCTGCATAACTTGAGGTTAAACCTGGCCATGATGCGTACAAGCTGTTGCCTAACATTATCAGCAGCTTTGAGTGCTCTGTGGTTGATAAAATTTTCATAGCACCAAGATGGATCCTCATCTGCAGCCCACCAAAAACAGTGACCTCATAAGTATGGCATTTCTGTAAAAACTCCAGGGAATGAAGTATCAAGAAGAGTAGATACTCACTGTTCTGTTTATATGCGTGATATACATTTAACAATGTCAAGTGATCTCCATCTATGTGCCCAAACCTAGCCTTCGCTTCATCAGCAGCCTTTTGAGCCTCCCTAGGGCGGACAAAGCAATTGGGTACTAAAGACAGAATTTGGTTATCACAGAAGAGGCCCATTGAAGGTCAGCAGATGCATACAGGCGAGACGAGACCATTTGCTTGATGAGATAATACTGAGAAACTGCAACTATCTGCATCAGCACCTACTTAGAATCCGATGGTACATGCCAACCGGGGGCATGGAACCCATACAAGACAGTTGCTGATGCAACCTAATTTGACACAAATTGTTCAACTGCATGCATGCATATTATCTACACATGCAAGTAGTTAAACAACAATCACAATGTGCAGAGAACCAGTTCACTAGTTCTCTGCACATGCATGCCATATACAAAGGATGCATCATCTCGAGTAATGACCCCCAATGGCATCTAGAATAACACCAGACCTTGAGACTGACACAAAGAAGTAACATAGTAACTGATAATACCTGAAAGCATGGCAGAAATCGACAGGATCTCATTTGAGCAATTGAATTCCGGACTTACAACCAGCATCTTGGACATCTGAGGATCTAATGGAAACTCGCTCATTATTTCCCCCAGCTTTGTCAAGTTCCCTTCATCATCTAATGCTCCCAAATAATTCAGAACCTCTAAAGCTCGCATCAATGTCTCGGGTGCAGGAGGGTCCATGAAATCAAAATGAACTAGATCATCAATCCCCAGCTTCTTCAATGTCAGAACTGTATTTGCAAGATTTGATCGCAATATTTCCGGATAAGTCTGAGGTTGGAGATCTTGATTGAAACTTTTCTCAGTATAGAGTCTGAAACATTTTCCTGGCTGAGTTCTACCAGCACGACCTGCCCTCTGGTGGGCACTTGCCTTTGATATTGGGGACACTAACAATGACTCAACTCGCACTCGTGGGTTATAAACTTTTTGCTTAGCAAAACCTGGATCAATAACATAAACAATCCCATCTATGGTCAAAGAAGTTTCTGCAATATTTGTCGACACAACAATCTTCCTTCCAGCAGGACCACCCTCATTCAGAGGTGGTGGAGCAGGTTCAAAAATTTTCTGTTGCATTGCAGGAGGAAGAGTTGAATAAAGAGGCACTACTTTAACTGGCCCCACTTGATCCCCCATATTTGCAACTTCCTTTGTTATCTTGCGGCATGCATCTTCAATCTCCTCTTCACCAGTTAGGAAGACAAGTATGTCACCAGCAGGTTCACACATGTGTATCTGTACAACAGTACGAATACCAGCCTCCAAATAATCCCTTTCAGGTTCCTGAGTATAGAAAATCTCAACAGGGTGAAGCCTACCAGGAACCTTCATAAGAGGAGCACCATTAAAGTAACCCTGAAACTTCTCAGCCTCAAGGGTAGCACTCATCACAACGAGTTTCAGGTCAGATCTATTCCTCAGTACTTCTTTAAGAAGCCCGAATAGCACGTCAGTTGCCAGAGTTCTTTCATGAGCTTCATCAAGGATTATAACTTTGTAACGTTCCAAAAGTGGATCAGTCATTGCTTCTCTTAAAAGCATACCATCGGTCAGATACCTGCCGCATAATGGAAAGCACCGCATTGGCATACAGTTTAGTAAAAAAAGAGATCATAAAAGCACTATCCCATCAAATTGAAAACGAACAGATCAGAAAAAAACTTACTTCAAAACTGTTCTTGCACTGCTACAGTCTTCAAAACGAATACTGTAACCAACCTCTTCACCAATATTCACATCCATCTCCTCGGCAACACGTCTAGAAACAGACATTGCAGCCACTCTCCGAGGTTGGGTACAACCAATCATCATTTTCCTTCGTTTATCTGGAGTTTCTATGTCTACAGCTTCTAAAACAAATTGAGGAATCTGTTACCCAACATGGTGTATTAGCAGACACAATTAGCATGCCTCCCAAATTAACAGCCATGAAAATCAATCACAATATTCTCTCGGAAGATTAAAGCTAATTAAAAACATTACTAACACAAAAATTATTCAAATGTAAGATTAAAACTAACCTGAGTAGTTTTTCCACTACCAGTTTCACCGACAAGAACAAGCACTTGGTTTTTTTTCAAAGCCTGGAAGAACTCTTCTTTCTGTTGCCATACAGGCAAAGTTCTTCTCTTCTCTAGTATCTCATAGAACCTTTGCGAGTACGGCCTCCCATTCCACCGGTTAATCGAGCTATTACCATTGTTGCTCATCGCCGCCGCGCCGCCGCCGTTAGGTTTCGTTATCTTCGCCGAGAGCGATGTCTCGTCAACAACGTCGAACAAGCTTACCTTCCTCTTCCTCTCCGTACCCATTCAAAATCTCCAGATCTCAAGGACCCTCCAAATTGAGAAGAAAATGAGAAGAGAGATTTGAGTCTGTAACCCTAGAAATACTAAATCAATTAGAATAAAAGGGGAGGGTAGGGCGTGAACGTCGGTTTTTATATCACAAGGATAGGAAGTTTCGAGATTTGCTAATTGGTCCCTTCCCTTGTTTATTATCTTTTTAGCAGCCTGGAAATTTACTTAAATTTCTGTAATTGGGTTTACAGCCCAATATAAACTTAAGGCCCAAAAAACATGGCTACTCGGGTCATTCAAGTGTTCAAGATTGGGCCGAAAGTGAACTTCTTTCATCATCCCATTTTGTGTTGGAAAAGATGGAAGAAAATATTAGTATGTCACTTGAATTGAGGTAAAATATCCCTGTTTCTCTTATAATTTCAATATTGAAAAATATTTTTATTAATAAAATTTATGTTATAGAATAGATAATTTTAAAAAGAAAGATTTATTAATCTTTTATCAAGTTATTTTAACAAAATTAATTGTATAACTAATTATTGCAATTGTAATTGAAATAATTAGTTTCATCGTATTTAGAATTACTATATAGGAGTCAGCCTTGATTAAAGCTTATACATGGACACGGTTGATGAGCTCCAGATGCCGAAAATGGAACGGAAGTTGATTGCTCATTTTGTTGGTGACAGGATAAAGGTCCAAGAAAAGGCAGGAGGTCAGCACTTGGGGCTTTGCTGGATCACACGTTTGAGGTGGAAGATGACTGTCGCAGTCGCTGGACTCTGGTGGATCGGTAGCTACATATAAATGCTTGCATTCAATTGTCATTATCTGGTCTTCAATCCAGAACATGAACGATTTTGATAAATGCTCAGTATCTTTAAGGTGTTGACAGGACAGAACAGAACAGACAACCATTTCCAACAACAGATGCCTGTCATCTCCTCTGCACG
This sequence comes from Erythroxylum longipes, assembly GCA_027563885.1. NCBI lineage: Eukaryota > Viridiplantae > Streptophyta > Magnoliopsida > Malpighiales > Erythroxylaceae > Erythroxylum > Erythroxylum longipes. The sequence continues at coordinate 8,362 of JAOQMS010059893.1, forward strand.
TGCCATTGCCAACGGTCATCGATGCCATGTGCCGAGTTGTTTCTTTGGCTTCTTCATTCTTACACCAAACCGAACCTCAATAACCCATTTTGAAGAAAGGATCGACCAGATGAAATATGACTTGAGAAGATTGGAAATGCGGGCGTTCAATCACTGTTGAGTTTATTTAACTTGAGACAAAGAGCACCAGGGACTTGGCCCAAGTCGCAAGAAGCCACTGGCAGTAGATTAACCCCAAATTTCCAAGGATTCTATGTGGTCGAACTCATAATGTGCCGCCAAGTGACTGAAGTAGAAATGTCCAAGGATTCTATATAGTCCAACTTGTTAGTAATTTTCCTAAGATTAGACAACAATTAATTATGTTTTTACGATTTTAATAAATTTATGGTTAACTGAATTGAATTTTATTCAGATAAATATGATAAAATAACTCGACAAAGGATCTGGTTCAATACCGACAAAGGATCTGGTTCAATAGGCTACAGTCTATCGAAAAAAATAGAACCTAATTAGTATGAGCTAGACATGCATAGGAACTGTGATAAGGAAGCCCGATATGAATGCTATATATACAAGGTTAAGCTCTCTTACTTTTGCTAAAGTAAGACATGAACGTTTGGATTTTCTAACCCGTTAAGAAGTTCACGGTTTAAAAAAGTTTCAAAACGACATTAACGACATCTGGTTTATCGAATTTCGTAAAAGTCGTCATGAAAACACAAGGTTTCAGTGTCAAAAAGCTCTTTCAAATTTATGAAAAGAAAAACAGAGATTTCTCATTTTTTCTTCATTCATTCACTTTCATGTTTGATCTTGGGTACATAACTAAGGCTCGTGTTACGGGCTACACGTGGTATCAAAGCAGTTACATGATTGTATGAATAAAAACAAAGATTTTTGGATTTTCTCTATAAAAACCTCACAGAAACCAATCTGTTTTTATGTTTTTAATTACATATAATTGCTTGAATTCATGTCGAATGTGTTTAACATTAAAAAACGGGCTGAAAACAAGCTTTGGATGGCAAAAAACTAGCCTAAAAGTCACCAAAAATTGACACTTTTCGACGATTGTGAGCAAAAGAGAGAGAGAACCATCGGGCGCATGTGGTATACTCGCTTGACAACTCAAATGCCTCTTAGAGGTGGTTTATGTCTGGCACGTATGCCACGTGTTTGGAGCGTGACGCGAGTATGATCGTGTTGGTGTGCATCTAGCGTGTGCAACACATGCTCCCTCTCCTTATGTGCACCGCTGACATCAACTATAAACTCTGTGTTGACATCATGATGGCGTTAGCTCTACAACAACCAACTAAAAAAAACTCAAAATTTTAGAATTTACTAAAATGTCCCTCTGGTTATTTTGGGTCAGTTTTGGGGATCGTGAATTCATAAAGTGAGTTTTTTTAAAAAAATTCTAGATTTATTACATTAGTATAATTTAGGGTTAAATTTAGAAAAATCAGATAAAGGTTATTAGGGCCAATTTTGAGTAAAATTTCATACTTTGAACTAGAAACAAAAGATCTCATGTGGTATGTTTATTGTTTGATATTGCATGATTATCACTCCAATTGAGATTTTTCTTGTAGTAATTTCTCACAATAAAGTATATTGATAATGTTTTCAGCACTGATATGTGACGATGAGAATGTGCATAAGGATTTGCATTTATTGATAGTACATTGTCACAAATATATATAGATATTTGTGGACCTTATATAGTTACAATGTGCAATTCAGGATATTTTCTGACTTTCACTAGTTACTATTCTTGTTATGGTTATGTGTTCTTTCTTAAAGAAAAGTATGAAGTTCTTAAGAAATTCAAGATCTTTAAGGTTGAAGTCGAGAAACAATTGGGAAGGAAAATCAATATTGTCAGATCTGACAGTGGAGGAAAATATTATGGCAAATATGGGGTTTCAGGATAAGAAAATGGTTTGTTTGCCAAATATTTGAAATTATATGAAATAATGGATCTGTTCACTATAATAGATAGTCCTAAGCAAAATGATGTAGCTGAAAAGGGTAATCACACCTTAAAAGAAATGATGAGGTTGATACAGAGTAGAACTTACCTACTTGATTACCTTTAGGATAAAGTCATAAAGATTGCCTTATACATACTCAACCAAGAAAATCTGTTTCAAAGACACCATTTGAACTCTAAAAAGGGTGGAAGCCTAGCTTTGCCCACATTCGTGTTCGGGACTGTCCTGTTGAGGTACATTTATATAATCCTTATGAAAATAAGTTACTTTTTCATTATACTCATTGCTATTTTGTTGGATATCCCAACCACTCTAGGGGATACAGATTTTACTGTAGAGAAGAAGGGTATAGAATTGTGGAATCACAAACAACTAAGTTTCTAGAATATGATGTTTATGATAAGGGTGGTCCTTCTCAACTTTCAGATGATAGTAGGACGGATACTATAGTTATTTCATATCCATCACTCATGCAATTAGAGCTAGTAGATAAAGGTCTTGGTACCATGCCAGTATAAGAATAGGAACTTATACCTATACAAACTGAGGTTCCTAAGGGACAAGATCCAGTTCACTAGAGTGAGAAGATCTACCATTTCATCTGATTATATAGTCTATTTGGGTGAATAAGACTATGATATTAGACATGTTGTTAATCTAATTACTTTTTTAGATGGTATTTTTGGACCCCATGTAGATTTGTGGTGGGATACAATGAAAGATGATATGCAATCCATGAAGCATAGTAAGGTATGAGAACTTGTTGATTTGCCTCCAAATTGCAAATCTATCAGTTGTAAATGGCTTTTTAAGAACAAAAATGACTCCTAGGGTAGCGTTGAGCAGTTTAAAGCTTGGTTGGTTGTCAAATGGTTCACTTAGAGGGAAGGAATTGATTTGAATGGTACCTTTTCTCCAGTATCCTCTAAGGATGCATTTAGAGTGATTATGAAAATAGTAACTCATTATGATATGGAGTTACATCATATGGAGGTTTAAACTACTTTCCTGAATGGAAACCTTTATGAAGAAGTTTATATAGAACAACCTGAAGGATTTTAGGATCAATAAAAGCCTAACAAGGTTTGTAAACTGAGAAATTCAATATATGATTTGAAACAAGCTTTCAAACAGTGGTACCTTAAGTTTGATGAGCTTGTTACCTCTTTTGGCTTTGTAGAAAACAAAGTTGAAAGGTGCTTGTATTACAAGGGGGAGCAAAGTTATCTTTCTAATTTTGTATGTGGATGATATCTTACTCGTATCAAATGATTTGACCATGTTGCATGAGGTTAAGTAATTTTTGGAAAAACATTTTGCATGAAGGACCTTGGAGACGCATCTTTTGTCTTAGGTATTCAGATTCACCAAGACAGGTCTCGACACTTATTAGATCTCTCACAAAGAACATATATTGAGTGAGTGCTGCAAAGGTTTAATATGGCTTATTATAAACCTGTTGTAGCACCTATTTCTTATGGAGAGAGATTATCTTTGGCTCAATATCCATAGAATGATATATAGAGAGAGAGACTATAAAGAATATGCCTTTTTTTAGTGTTGTTGGTAGCATGATGTATGTTCAGGTGTGCACTAGACTGGACATTGCATTTGCTATTGGACTTTTGGTAGATATCTGGCTAACCCAGGAATAGACCACTGGAATTTAGTTAAACAAGTATTAAGATATTTAAAGAGAACTAAGGATTATATGTTGACATACAGAAGGGTAAACAATCTAAACCTCATAAGGTATACATATTCAGATTTTGTTATGTGTCCGAATGACAGAAAGTTCACATCAGGATATATCTTTATATTATCAGATGGTGTAGTATCGTGGAAGAGTGTCAAGTAGACACTGGTGAATTCCTCGACCATGCATGCATAATTTGTGGCATGATATGTTGCAACTACACAGGCAGTTTGGCTAAGGAACTTGATTTATGAGTTGTCTATGGTTGATTCAATGGCTAGACTCATTCACTTATATTATGATAATCTTTTTGCTATGTTATTCAATAACAACAATAAAAATATCAAATGATCTAAGAATTTGGAGGTTAAGTATTTAACCATAAAGGATTGATCCAGAAAGATGACATTAAGCTGGAGCATTTGAGGACTGAGGATATGCTTGTTGATCCTTTGACTAAAAGACTCCGCCCACTTGTTTTTGTGTGACATGTATACAGTATGGGTGTATTGAAATCTTTAGACACTGTTAATTACGAATCACTATGTTTACTCTGTATACATTTATATATTTTTTTCAAGCAGTATGACAGTATGTTTTATAAATAAAGATGATCATCATTTTGCTCTCAGTCGTAAATGTTGTTATATGTATTGTCGTAATATAGGTAAAAGTCTTAAGATTTATGTTGATCTTCAGCATTTTAAAAGGTCATTGGGCATATGTATACATATTGACTTTGAGCATACATTGTTAGGACACATACAGATACATATAAATCCATAAATTTGATATGATATAGGGGGATATAAGTGTTTAATCCCACAAGGGTTTTCTCTATTGTAGTTTAACATTCAGTGAGAGAAAATTTTTTCTCTAATATAGTTTAGCATAAAGTTCAGAGAAATTGAGACCTAAAAACAAAAAGATGATAAATTTCAGATCAACAGGTGTCATCCTAATTTGTCACATTTCATTTTCTCATTCATGTTAGTGAGGTATTAGATATGTGTGATTGTATTGAATTTGTGTCACACATGACATATTCATTTGATATTTTTTGATATTGAAAGTCTTATGGGACGAAATGATAAACTTTCATTATTTTTGGAACAAATGGTTTTTGTTATATTTCACGAGCACAATCACACAATGAAAGTAGCGAAAGTAAAGAAAGAACGACACAAAGATTTAACGAGGTTCGGCTAATTAAGCCTACGTCCTCGGGCAAGAGCAGAGAAAGGATTTTTACTATGAAGAAAAACGATACAAATAGATCCCCCTCGAAATCAATGTTGGGCTCTGGGCTTGGGCAGCCCAAGCCCTTCGCTTCCAACACAGATTTTCGTTTTTATCCAAGTCGGGTCGCACCGCGAGCTTATCGGATCGGGTCGCCATTCGGATCCACCACAATTTTAAGACAAAATAATAACAGTTTTTTAAAACTTGATTGACCTGTGCAGTGATTTGACCTAACCATTGTTGTGCTGGTTTTATAATTGTTACAACTACTAGAATTAATTGCTGCCTAAGAGGAAGAATGCTAGTAATTTTGCTAAGGTTGGATAATAATTAATTACATCTTTATTATTTTAATAAATTAACGATTAAGCGAATCAAATTTGATTCAGATAAAAATAAATGGTTTAATGGGTTGAAGTCTAGCGAAGAAAATTGACCCTAATTAGTGTGGGCCAGACATGCATTGACCTATGATATAGATGCTATATCTACAAAAGTAAGGTCTCCTGCTTCTTCTATTGAAATAAGATGTGAATGTTCGAATTCTCCAACCCGTTAAGAAGTTCACGCATTAAAAAAATTATAACAAGACGTTAATGACATTTAATTAATCAACTTTCATAAAGGTCATCGTGAAATATGAAGGTTTAGACGTCAAAAGGTTTGTTCAAAGTTATGAAAAACAAAACAAATATTTATCGTGTTTTCTTCGTTTATTCACTTTCATATTTGATCTTTAGCACTTCGTGTTAAGCAACTCATACGTTCAAGTGACAAAAGTGGATGAGTTCATTCCAGTCGGTCAACAAAGGGCTGAAGTAAAAGCATCTCGTTTTAATTGGACAGTGCACAACCTGGAAGTCACCAACTGAGTACGTTGCATTTAGTAGTTGTGTTTTGTTTATTTATTTATTTACCGATCTCTGAAGTCGTATGTAAAACTTTAGACTTGTTTAAGGCTCCCTCTAAGCTGGACTTTTGGCACAAACAATTAAAGCAAACATTAAAACGTAGAACGTGCCAAACCTTCTTCCACTCTTTTCATAGAAAGTTCCACTCTTTCATACATGTTCTCAAAATGGACGGTGTTGCGGCGTTAGATTGTCAAAGCAACGAAGAAATTTGTGTCTACTCCATAAATACGTACTGACTTGTTTCCACATTAACTAAAAGTCAATTACTTAACAAGAACAACAAGCCGATCCTACTCCCAGTGCACTTGTCCTTGTTTTTTGATTTATTGCATAAGAAAATGCATCTATTGATTTTACTCTTTCCAGAAGTTTGGAAATATGCCGTTCAATAAATAAATTAATAAGGTAACGAGTTAAAGTAAATGCCGATTACCGATTTAGTTCTCCCAACTTTCCGGAACACTTTTGGTTTGGGGGAGTTGCTTTTTGTCCTGAATTTTTGCCTTTTCCATAATCCCGTAATAAATTACAAATAATATTCAACTTTTAAAAAAATCATTTAAGTTGGGTAAAAGCCAAAAAGTTGGAGAATGCTTGAATAATTATATATTCTCGTTCATTATCTAGGTATGTAACATGAAGTCGTCAAATTGTATTGGTCTTGATCTTGACATAATGCCAAGACTACAACTACTTACAGCCTTAACTTTTGAGTGGAATTTAATATAAGAGTTTATTAATTAGGCCTCGTTCAGTCGTTTGTCATTTTAAAAATACTTGAAGTTCCTAAGAAAACGTTCAGCACACAAAGATATAGGACAAATAACTACAAGTATCAAGATCAAACGTCGTTCTCCTAACTTTCCCGATCCTCAATCAGAGTCAAACCTTGAATTGTTCATCACTTTTTTTTCTCGATAACATTAAGTAGTAAAGAATCGAATCATTCTCATACCTAGAGAAGAATGATGTGATATATTTATCTGGAGTAGTGGTACATAAGAAAAGAGACGAGAGAGTGAAATACCTGACCGGAAGGGACATGAAAAAGATTTAAAAAAACATATGTAAATCCGGGAAAGCAAGTTTGAGTTTCTATTTTATTATCTCATGGTCCACTTGCAACTCGTAGTTATGTTTACATTAACATCATGAATTAAATGAAGATGCTGCTTTCCCCAAGAAAAAATGGTGGTGTAATCGATGACATTGTGGCACTCATCAAGATTCAAGATTTCTTTTTGGCAAGCACTTTTTAAACTCTAAGTCCACAAGTTGTGAGAACAAATTATGAAAACCAATTGAAGTATAAGATTCATTCCATGTCACTGGGGTAAACAATTAGGGGTAATAGGCACATGAAGAAAAAGGCAAGTAGCATGATACACAACACAATCACTATTAACTCCTTTTTGTATATTGTATTTCCTTGCTTCATTTAAATCAAAACATAGAACTTAAGAAGATGTAATAAGAATTAAAGAGTGTATACTGATGCAAGTAAGGGATTGACATATTAAGGACGAGATGAAATTATTTTACTTCGACCCTCCATTTCTAAAGTAATAAATCATCTCTATGCTGATATGTGGTATAAGCTAATTGATCATAAGATACATGTCAATAGTTTTATGCTTTTTGATGTTATAAAGACGTATAATTATACGATGTGTAAGTCTTAATACAATACATATATACAGCTCAATCATTGTGGAGCAGTATTAATTTTCTTTAGGAAATTAACTTTTAAAATAACTTCTGTTACAACTTATCAATAAAAAACATAGAAATAAGACTAAGATTTTTTTTTTCTTTTTCCAATAGCTAGTATCCTAATCGTTTGGAAAGAATGAAGGCATTGAATAGAAGCTATAGATTCTCTGCCTGGAAACTCCAAAAACTAACGAACTTGTCGTCCATCAAATGTCCAATATCTCGAAGTCTTTGCCGTTGCACCTTCAAGTGTTGAGGATTTGTTAGTTGAACCAGTTATACCTTCATTACCGGCCAAAATCAAGTACTTGTCTCTTCTCGTCAGCTTGGTGCACTCAAATCCTAGTGCCTTACTGATCTCACTTTGTACATGATTGGCAATGTCAAACCTTGATTTTTGATCATCATCAGGGTTTTTGGTCAGTCCTGATACACCTTCCAGCACTTTGATTGTGTAAGTTGGCAGAGGGTTCATGAGGAAGAAAAGTGGGTCTAAGCACTTGAGCCCACCAGCAGTTGTCCCATAGAACATGCTTACATGCGCTTCTAGAGCAACAGGAATTATGTCATCACTCATCTCTGAGAACAAAGGGCTAAATCTCAATAGGTATGGTTCTCTGCAGGTTGTCCCCTCTGGGCAAACCACAAGATCACCTTGACTTAATAACTCTTCCATCATTTTTCCATCTTGATCACGATTCCGAGTCAATCTGACGGTCTTGATTGGCGAAAGCATCTCTGACACTTTGCTGAGGCTGTATGTGACAGCAGTGAAATTTTTCTTTAATGTGAAAGACAGGTAAAGAGGGTCCAGTAAGGTCCTATGATTACAAACATAAAGTAAACCCTTTTTTGGTTTTTCATGACCATCTTGTCCTGAAAGAGCCTTTGAGCTTTTAGTTTTAGGCTGTGACATACCGACTCGGAGCCCGAAGAACGCCAACAGAGGAACAGAAATATCGTAGGGAAGAGTCAAAGCAACAAAGCCTCTGATTAGGGAAAGGGCAAAACCAAAAGGTAACCACATGAACAAAGCCAGAAGCGGGAGCGGGGTTGGTCTTACTGCGAGCCTGCCATCATGAAAAATAAGTGGTTGTGGGTATTTGTCTCTAGGTAGACATTGCCAGCTTCTCTTGTCTGATCTTCTGACCAAGTAAATCTCCTGTTGCCACAATGGAAAGAACTTTAGCAATGTGGATATTAAGTCAGACATGATTGTTATTTCAATTTACTTCTTGCAAATTTTTATTGAGAATCAGAAGGTTTGATTGCTGAGATAAGACTTCACCATGGGCATACTGTCGATTCAGTAGTTGATATAGGACCACTCTTCTACCCCACATTAAATAGATTTGGTCAGAGCTAGTAGATGGACACATAATTTTAGTGTTTATAGATTCTGGATCTCTGATAAACTATACTTAGAGGGGGCAATCATGTTCATGCGGCATATTTACATGGGAATAAGTAATTGAATGCAAAACTGGAATCCGCAGAGTTACCAATAACTCCTCCCCGGTGGTTTCGGAGCTACTGATGCAAGATAACATCTAGACTAAGCAATAGAACAGCAAGTTTACCGTAAGTTATGATTAAAAATTAATTGTACTTTGGAGTATCTAATTATTCAAAATGGATTAAACAAACAAATAAATTGACTTTCCACAAAACACAATTTACTGATTAATTTCGAAGATGGCTTTTTATGTCGTTTCTTATATGGGAAGAAAATGAATAGGATCATGTCGGTTTCAGTCTTCCAAGTTTTCTGGGGTATCAAGACGTTGACAAAAGATTGTAAATAACTCACCTTGCAATAAGAGAACAACTGATGTTCAGCGGATCTGTCGAAGGTTGTTATGCCAATGACATCACGGCTAAGTAACTTTTGGTCTGCAAGTAGTTCCTCCAAAGTAACCATCTCCTCCTTTCCCTGATTCATAAACCCCACAAAATAACCTTGAAATGACTTTAACCCTCTCCCAACAACAAAGTCAATCTCGAAATAGTCTCGTAAGAAACCCTCAATCATTGGTTGAGGAAAGTCACTGACTGCCACCTTCTTCCCACCTCTTTTGATCACCTCAAATGCCTCCAACCCAACATCCTCCAAGAAAATTTTTGGCAGAACTGCTCTTCCAGCTCTAAAGTTGTCTTTTCTTATCCCAAAAAAGCATACAAAAACCATAATCTTTAAACCCATTTCTACACCAACTAAACAAATAACAGGGTACAAAAGAAAGAGAACTAGAGCCCTTAAGATGCTTCCGGCTTCAAAGGCCACAAGCATGAAGTAAGGGAACATAGAGGAGGATCGCAGCAAAGCTCCTTCCACATTGAAAACCAAGGTTTTGTTTGACAGGTCTGACCTGTTGGCAAGGGAAGGGTACTTCTGATGTTTACTCTGACCAACATTCACATTGCTATAACTTCTATGCGGACCTTTTGCATGCTTAAATTGTTTGAAGAGAATCCTAAAGAAGAAGAAAAAGAGGGTTTTGAAGAAAGCTGTGCGCGAGAACATTTTTATTCTCAGTACAATAGTTAGTAGTAGAAGGTTGTGTTCTTATTGTGTAGTGTAAAATGGAAGACACAGATGCTTATATATGATTAGCATTATACAACAACCTTGCAGTTGGAGATTATTACATAGAATGCCATTCTCAATTTCTCATGTCATTACATCCAGCTCTTGCGAGTTTCCTGAAAAGCACCTCCTTGGTTGGCGTCCACTTAACCTTTCGGAAAAGTAAGACTTAGACAACACGGATATTTAATGAAAGCCCGCGTTGAAGATTATAAAGAGAGTTGTTGCTTATTAGATGAGAGGTGAAGAGACGAAGAGTTTACTCCATTTCTGTGTAGAGTACCCAAACATTAATGCGAGAATTGTATGCTAACTGCTAAGTCTTAGGTCAAAAGAGCCCCCTATAAACAGTACTTCCTCTTATCCAAAATAAAAGTCGATTTAGAGGAATGCATACTTATTCAAAATAAGTATCATTTGTAACTTTTCATGCATATTTATAATTTTACTTCCAAAATTACCCTTTAAATTCTCTCATATCCTAATTACATAGGTTGCAATTATAAGGCAGTTCAACATGCAATTTATCTCACATGCTAATTATTGCAAATTACCTTTTCAATGCACTTCATCATGTTTCTTTTTATTTTGCTTCAAAACCTTTAAGTTCTCAACAACATTCATTTATTTATTTAAATATATAAGCTCTACAAGCATAATCTACAAGCAAGAATAAAAAATGGGTGAGAAACTTGCAAAACCAATAAGTATTCTTTTTAATTAAAAGTTGAAAATACCGAAACTCTAAAAGTTGGAAACGTGTGCGACTTTTGTGCAGATAAGTCAGTCTCTTATCAACTATTAATAAGGGCATATCAAACATTTCATTAGCTTTCTTAATAAGTGTGCATCCCTCTAAAACGACTTTTATTTTGAATAGGAGGGAGTACTTTTTTTCTATGTGCAACTATGTAAAAATCTAAGCATGAGTTATTAAATCATACTCTGAACACTTTACACTATGCTTGGATTGGTGGAAAGTTAAAGGAAAGAAAATTAAAACAAATATAGGAAACCGGTTCAAAGAGAAACAGAGAAATGAAAGAAATTAAATTAAGACAAAAACTTGATAAAAAATGAAAATTGGAATAAAAACAAATGTTTCAGAAATTATATAATCAAATTTAATAGGTAAGAGTTGTTAAATTTTTCTGAATTAATTTGAAAATAAATATAATTTGTTGAGGCATAGAGGAAAAAAGGCAAACAAGCAGATGAGTCAACTAAAAATACTGTGCAAACTTGTTTTTCATTGCAAATAAAACCAACACTTAAGCTACTTAAATAAACTCAAAGTGAACCAACTTAGCTAAAATTAAGCAACAAGTTAGGAAGTAGGTAAACAGGCCCACGTACACCACTGTACTATTTAAAAGAAAATAAACATGTTACCTTGACCAAGAAATTAGGAAACTCACTATCAACTAACTAAATAATAGGAATAGGAAAAACATAATACTAACAATTTTGAAAGATTAATATTCAACCCCACCCCCCTGTTATTTGCATTGACAACGGCTTTGTAATAATATCAACAACTTGCTCATTTGTTCCTTAAAACTTCAATATGATTATTCCTTTAGCTACAAGATTCCTAATGAAGTGATAACGAATGTCAATATACTTCATTCGACTATAATAAGCTGGATTTTTTGTCATTGAAATCGTTGCCTTGTTATTGCAGAAGATCTCAGTTGCACCTTCTTACTTTTCGAGGAAATCTACTAATAATCTTCTTAACCACACTACTTGACATGATGAATCTGTCACTGCAATGTATTTAGCTCCTGAAGTTGATAGTGCAACTACCTCTTACTTTTTAGAGCTCCATGAAACAACACTTGAGCCAAGGAAGAACACATAACTAAAGGTGCCCTTTTCGCCTTCCAAGCAGCTTGCCTAATCACTGTCAATGAAGCCCTACAACTTGAAATTTGGTTTCTTTGCATACCAAATCCTAAAATCTACAGTTCTTGCAACATATCTCAAAATCCTTTTTGCTGCCCTAAGGTGATGGTTGCTTGGGCTTTGCATATATCTTGAAATCACACTAACTGAAAAAACAATATCAAGTCTTGTATGACACAAATAATTTAGACTACCAACCATACTTTTAAAGACTTGTGTGTTTGCCAATCCCATTCCATCATCAGTCACAATTTTCTCATTAAAATTCATGGGTGTAAGAGCCAGTTTACAATTCAGTATGTAAAATTGTTAAGCAAGTCAGTGGCATATTTTCTTTGCAAAATCAAAATCTCATCGTCACCTTGATTCACTTTAAGCCTAAGGAAATAATTTAATAAACATAAGTCCGACATCTCAAACTTTTCCATCATAGAGGACTTGAATTTAATAATAATAGACTCACACGAGCCCATATAAATCATGTCATCAACATACATGCATACTACCAAAAAATCATAGTTACCTTGCTTCTTCATGTAAAGAGTCAGTTCATTTTTACTCCTTTTAAAACCCTTTTCAAGGAAATAAGTATTAATCTTGCTTTACCATGCTCGGGGGCTTGCTTGAGGCTATATAGAGTGTTCTTTAGCTTGTAAGCTTCATTGCCATCACCAACAAGAAAACCTGCTGGTTGAGAGACATACACCTTTTCCTCTAGCTCACTATTTAAAAAAGTAGATTTGACGTCGAACTGGTACACTAGCTAATTGAGTTGGGTAGTAAGAGTTAAGAGTATTCTCACTGTCTCAAAGAGAGCTACAAGAGAAAACATTTCTTTAAATTCAATGGCTTGTTGTTGAGTATGCCCTTTCACAACAAGGCAAGCTTTGTGCTTGTCTATACTGCCATCAACATGGTACTTTGTTCTGAACACCCATTTGAGACCAATCAAAATCCTACCTTAAGGAAGATCGACCAACTCCTATATATCGTTCTTATGGAAGCAATTTATTTCTTTTGCCATTGCATTCTACCACACTTGCTCTTCTATAGCATCAACATAAGAAATAGGGTTTGAAGCATATAGAGTAAAACTTCATGAGGCATATATGTCACTTAAGGATCTAAATTTTTTAGGTGTATGATCATTTGTCGAACTGGGCGGCGTGCTTGCTGAAGATGAACTTTTGCTATTGTTATTCAGTGTTGATAAGCTACTTTCTGGACAAGTAGAAGAAGAGCTGGTTATATTACTTGAATGGACAATCGGACTTGCTAGTTAAACCATATTTTTTGATACTAGAGGAGTAGTAGGTGCTGAATTGTTTTCATTCTAAGCCCAAAATTCTGCTTCATTGAACTTGACATCTCTACTTGTAACAACTTTGTCATTCAATGGGTTATATAGGCTATATACTTTTGATTAAAAACAATATCCAATAAAAATATATTTTTTGAATTTTGTCAATTTTGTTGCGAGAAGGAAAGGTAATTAGACTATATAATAAAAAATTCCCTAATGACTTACCTGTGATTTTCTATCTTTCCAAACTTTATACGGTGTCAAATTCAAAATTGCCTTGGTGGGTGGTACATTCAATAGGTACACAACTGCTACTACACTTTTTACCCAGAATTGCTTTAGAAGACCACTCGCAGACATCATACTTCTAGCCATTTCCACCATGATTTGATTTTTCTTTGCAGCTCACTGTTATATTCTGGAGTATATGGTGCAATGAGCTCCTTACGAATCCTATGACACTCACAGAAGACATTATATTTATTAGAGGTAAATTCACCACCTCTATCCATTCGAATAACCTTTATGCAGTTCCCACTTTCCTTCTTAACCAAGGCCTTGAATTTTTTTGAAATACTCAAAGGCTTTTGACTTCTTGTTCAAGAAATAAACCAACTCATAAACTTTAGTCATCAATAAAGAGCAAAAAATAGCAACTACCACTCAAAGAGTTAATGTCCATTGGACCACAAACATTAACTTGCACTATTTCAAGATAACCAGAAGTTCTCCATGATTTGTTTACAAAAAATGAACTTTTATGGTGTTTCCCATAATCACATCCCTTACAAAAATCATGTTCATCAATTTTAGGAAGCCTAATAACAATATTCTTTTGATTTAACAGTTTCATCCCTTTCTCATTCAAATGAACATAGCATAAATGCCACAAATTTGCTTCATCAGTTCTAATAACTAAGGCACAATATATCACGCTAGAAACTTCAAGTGGAAAAGTTTTATCTTGATCCATAGAAATACAAACAATTTTCTTCTTGAAATTCTTATCATAAACATAGCAACAGACATTATCGAACATGACAGAGTAACCACCATCCATCAGGCCCAATACTTAACAAATTATGAGCCAAGTTAGGAATATATTGCACATCATTTAGGAGTTTTATGTTATCCTGCGGGGTCTTGATGGCAACTGTACCTTTGCCTTCCACCTACATTTGTTTGTTGTCTCTGAGTCTAAATTCACTTTTCTTGGACTCGTCAAGTTCTTTAAATAGTGACTTCATTTCGGTCATATGATTTGAGCATTTACTATCAACAAACCACATTCCATTAGAAGCATCACCAATCGAAGAATTAACCTGTTTCCCTTCATCTACTTTCTTTATAAAATTAACCTGTTTCCCTTTATCTCACTATTTGGTCCAACATTCAGACTCCTTGTGACTATATTTTTTGCAATATCGACATTGAATGGTGTTTCTATGCTACTGATGATCGCACAATTTACCACATCCTCTACCTCCACCATGGCCTCGGCCATGAAAACCACCTTTGCCTTTGCCTCTGCCTTCAAATTTTTATGTTTTTCCCTTAAAGGAAGACCCTTTTCACCTGAAATGCTTTCTCATTGACTTTTTCATTGGACTTATTCAACCTCTCTTCATTAGCAATCAAATAACTCATCAATTCATTAAATTTATAAGTTGATATGCCTTTAGACTCCTCAACGACAGCAATAACATGATTAAAATCCTTAGTTAAACTCCTCAAAACTTTACTGACAACAGTTTCATTGCTAACATTTTCGTTATAGGTCTTCATATGACCAGAAATGCTAGACACCCTAGATAAAAAGGCTTGCACAAATTCCCTTTCTTTCATGGCCAACGTCTCAAATTCACGACGAAGAGATTGGAGTTTAACAGTGATTACCTTTTTGTCACCCAAAAACTCTAGCTTGAGAATTTCCTAAGCCCCTTAGCAGTAAGGGCTACAGCAATTCGAGAAAATATCTCATCATCTAGTGCCAATTGGATGACCAATAAACCCTTAACGTCCATTTTATGAGTCTCCTGCAATTGTTGACAAGGTTAAACCGGTGCCAAATTTGGCTCTTCATATCTGTCTCCCACTAAATCCAAAGCTCCTGGGACTTGAACAAAGTCTTCATCTTGAGATTCCATAAATGGTACTTCTCCCCTTTGAAGATGGGAATTAGGGGTTGAGATGAAGGACAATTTTTTGTTTCCCTCGTCGAGTTTTGGTTAAGCTTTTATTTTTCTTGGTGTGTGGCTCACTTGTTGTTTCATAGGTTTGATGAAGAAGTAGGGGTTTTGTTTAGGTCTCTCTCTCTCTCTCTTACTTTAACAAATTTTTATTTTGGCTTTTTCCAGTTAAGATCTCACCTGGCTTTTTGTTTTGAGTGAAAATGGATGCACATGGGTTATTTCTGTATACAATCCCATAATAGTAGATAGTCCCTTAATTAAGGGATTATTCTTAGAGATTATCCTTAGCTGTAATATCTAGCTATATTAGGGATATTTCTATATTAGGGATATTTCCTAATAAGGAGTCTTCCTAAATTAGGAGACTACCACCACTATGTAACCTATCTCTATATAATGACCTATAGGTCTGCAGCATATGTAAGATAGAACTTTCAATAAATATCGAAGTTTACATGGTATCAGAGCCATACGCTCTTCCATGAACTACAAGCTGCAATGGTGGGATCTCGATCTTGATCCCTTGAGACCACCAGCAGCTCAACCCCTTTCTCTGGACCAGGAAATCAACCTGATTCAGTTAGCATACAACCAAAAAATTTCCTACAAATTTCAATCCAGAAGTTGAATGGAAGAAACTACCTAGAATGACCCAATAAGCCCGTCTTGTAATTATTGGAAAATGAAAGATAGGGTATATAATAGGAGCAATTTAAACTCCAAGATCAGAAGACCCGAATTTCGACCAGTGGTGCTTGGAGAATGCCATGGTTACAGCCTGACTCATCAATTCCATGGAACCAAGGGTTGGAAGACCCTTTATCTTTCTCCCAACAGCCAAAGATGTATGGGAAGCAATTAAAGAAACATACTCAGACCTGGAAAACTATGCGCAACTGTTTGAACTCAATTAAAAAATGTGGAACATGCATTAGGGTGAGCAAGATGTGACTGCATATTATAATGAGATGACTATAATATGGCAGGAGTTGGATCTATTTAAGGAAACAAAGTGGAAAGATCCATAAGATGCAACCCAATATAGAGAGAAAGTTGACAAAGGATGAGTATTTGTATTTCTTGCCGGCTAAAGGACGAATTGGATGAAGTTAGGGGACGGATTTAAGGGCGTAGGTCACTACCATCAATAAGAAAAGTCTTCTTTGAAGTCAAAAGAGAGGAAGCTAGGAAGAGTGTCATGTTGAAAAAAAATGACAACATGGATTTTCAGAATGAAGGTTCAGCTTTTGTCTCAAAGAATAGTAACAGTGAGGGTGAGAAAGGTAAAAATAAGCGAAAAACTTGGTGTGATTTTTGTAAAAAACCATGGCATACAAAAGATACCTGCTGGAAAATACATGGCAAACCAGCAGACTGGAAGAAAAAAAAGGGCTATTAGAGAAGGAGAAGGGAAAGCTTTGCAAGCTGGGAACCAGTCCAGTCATGACTAGGATACCTCCAGTTCAACCAAGACCTTTCCTTTCACAAAGGAACAGCTGGATCATCTGTACATATTCCTTCCAGCTGAGAATACCAAAAAGCCTTCTTGTTCTGTAGTCCAGTCAGGTATAATCCTTCCAAAGCCTTTGTTTGTTCTATGCCCTCCTAATCTTAGATAGTTGACTCTGCAGCCATCGATCACATGACTGGTAGTTCCAAATTTTTCTCTTCTTACTCACCGTGTACAAGAAACTAGAAAATTAGAATTACAGATGGTTCCTTAGCTTCAGTCGCAGGAAAAGGGACAATCCCTATTTCAGATAACTTAACCCTAAAAAACTGTTCTTCACATTCTCAATCTATCGTATAACCTTGTTTCTGTTAGCAAGCTAACCAAAGATATGAATTGCAAAGCTAATTTTTGGTCGACCCATTGTATGTTTCAGGATTTGGAATCGGGGAGGATGATTGGAGTTACTAAGGTTACTGGAGACTTATATATCTTGTAAGAAGAAGACAAGAAATATCACGAAGGGAGCTGTCACATTACTGTCAGCAAGAAGGAGGAAGAAATAATGATGTGGCATTATAGGTTAGGACATCCTAGTTTACAATACCTAAAGTGTGCGCTAC
>JAOQMS010059909.1:0-25985 GCA_027563885.1 Erythroxylum longipes
CCCCCTTGTATTGTTCTCGGATCCTCTCTTTAGTCTCACAAAGATTTCAGCTTAACTCTCAACTCTCTTCTTTTCACGCTTCATCCGAAGCTTCACTCCTCTTCTTTTACTCTCATTCACGTTACCACCTGCTAAAGGACATGTTCACCATACCTTTCCCAAAATTCCAATTTACCCTTGTCACTTTAGCCATATACCGAAAATGCCCTCATTTGCTTCTCATGTCTTCTTGCCATAACTATTATGCTTATGTTAATGAAGAAAATTTTCATTGGGGCCGACAGGAATTAATTGTTATAATTAGGAGATTTATGGATTAATATGTACATTTGGACTAGGAAAAATATCAAGTAGCAAGACAAGTTGACATATGGCAATAGAAATAAATGACACGTGGCATTTTGATTGAGTGAGAAATGGATTAGATAATTGGGTGTCAAATGGCTTGGAGATTGAGTGAAAAATGGACTAAGCAATTAAGTGACGTTTAGTACCATAAGTAAAATACATGTGGCAAGTGTCTTTATGTGATAAGTTTCATAACACTTACCACACACCTATACCCACGACAATCACCCTTGACCTAACCATCTTTTCTTTTATTTTGCTACATGCTCTCTTCTTCTTCTTCACGTATGACCCCTCAAATCCTACACTCATAAATTTGAGTTACTAACATTCAACACCTTGCCGCTCTAAGATTTCATTGTTTTCTTCTTGTTGATGAAAACCCAACCTATTCCACCTTAAATTGGTGAAGAGTATGTAAGTTAAGGGCTAGGTTAACTTGGTGATTTAAGGAAGATTTTAAGATAAACAAGTAAGTATAATATTGGTCTTCATGGCTTGTCTTAATAGAAGAATTTATGATGATTGTTTAGGTATGGATTGATTATAATAATGGTTTTTGATGAGTGCTAGAATATTGATGAATGAATGGATACAATTATGTTTTGTTTTTGTGTTCATGATAAACAATAGTTTATGAGTTCTAGTATGGATAATTTTGAGTTGGAATCGAGGTGAATTTGATGAGGAATTGAAGTAGAATTTATGAACTATTAAGAAGATGTTTGAGTTTAGTAAGAAAATGTTAGAAATCTAGAAAAATTGATGGAGAATGGAGAGTAAAATTTACAGATCACTCATCCCACGATCGTGGGCAATGTATTGGAAGTGAAATTTTCTCTTTTATGTGATTCTCGAACCAATTAAGGGTAAGTTACTTTACTTTGGTGCATTTGGACTTGATTGAGGCTTGAAATGATCCTAGTTTGATGTTGGATTAATTGGTTAAAGTTTTTGATAAGTGTAGGTTGTTAATTGATATTATAACTTAGGGAATGGGTTATTTGATATCATGTATCGAAAATATAGAATTTATGAGTGTTAAAGAAAGAAAGTTGTTCTTAGGAATGCAAACGTGATCCAAAGGATATGAGTAATGTGAATTAGGAATGAATGAATGACAATTGATATTGTGTGATTTTATGATGCTAGAAAAGGATTGATGATATTAGAATAATCAAATTTCTTTGGGGTATAAACCTAAATTGCAAACTAGTTATATCCAAGTTATGATGTATGAATAGTTAAGATTTGTGATTAAGGATAATAACTGGGAAAAGTCAATTGAACATGCATTAAACATGACACACATATATATATGTGCATGATTGAATATTTATATGATTGATCAAATTAGTAATGTGTGTACAATATCAAAAGCACAAATCAAACGTTAGCATCTAGACATTATCAGTTCTTCAAGGTAATAGCTTATCTGGAGCATACTGTGAGTTAACCTAGATGTTTTCCCACCCTGAGTGATTTGTTTTTATTTGAATTCCAGTTATTGAACTGTTATTATTATGATTGATAATTCCAGACATTAGTGGTCTGAGGAGTTTTATATTTGGGATTATATTGAAAGTATTTCTTAATTGTATGTGAATCTGGAAAATATGTGTACTCTACTAAATGTTGAATGTCAGATTTAGATCCACTGAATATGATAAATGATTGTGCATATAGAATGAAAATTATTGATAACATATTATGTGAATTGATGCATTCCATCACATTGTTATGCATGATCAGATAGAGGAGTTATGACTAGAGTGACTAGTTTGAAAAGAGCTTAAAGCTCAGAAATGTGCATAAAGAGCCACAAGCTCAGTTGTTAATGAGCCCAATATCCATAATTGGTACGAGAAAGTAAATAAAATGAGATCAGTATCCACAATCGATATGGGACAGTAAATAGGTGATCAGTCATAACAAAGTAAAAATGAATGGAGTCACATGGGCATTTACATATACAACTTGATTTGTACTATATGAATGATTGAATTGATTTATTAAAAATGTTCAATAATGGATGATATGATTTGCTTGTGAATTGGGTTATAATGGTCCGTGTGTTTTGATATGAGTGAGCACATCAATGATGGTTCACTTACTGAGTTCGCAAAGTCATCAAAATTGCAAACATTGACTTTTATGTACAAAGAAGACCTAGCTTCTAAGGCAAACCAGTGGAAGTCTAGTTCTGTCAATTTTGAAAATTAAGAATGACTCAAAGATCTAGTCAGCTGATACTAAGAAGTTTAGATAGAATTACTTTTGTATAGTTTCTCACTTAATATAGAGCATTTTGTAAAAGAGCAATAAACTCTCAGACGTTTTCGGTAATGTAAATATATGTATTATATAGTGTAATGCTACAGTGTAAATTATGTTTATGAATGAAATGGGAGTTGATCTTTTGATTACTTATGTTCTGTTTAATGCCACAATAAGTTGATGTGATTGCTCTAATATACCATTTTCATAAGGTTTGTTCTTGAATGTCCTCTAGATGTTTGGGCATATGCTCTATGGTAGTGGTGTCTTACATAAGTCCTCCTTTATACTGCATGATAGATTCTTATTTAGCATGCTTTATTGAGCTCCCTTGAAGAATGTAATCCCAATCCCCCTTGCTCCTTTGGTTTACAAATTTTCTTCCAACTAATCTTCACTTTACATCTTTCTTGATCTGAGCCATTCTATAAAAACTCCTATAGTCTTCTGTTCACTTCTTTGAGTATGCTTTTAGGTATAGAAAGATGATTGAGCCAATAGTTTTTAATGTTATTTAGGATTGATTGTATTGGAAGGAGCCTGCCTCCATAGATAAGGAAGCTATTCATCTATTGGTTAATCCTTCCATGCATAGTGTCTAGCATTAGTTTACAATCAACTGCACTAACTCTTCATTGAGAAATTAATACTCTAAGGTACTTCAATGATAACTTTACTTGCTTCATTCCCATTTCTCTTGCTTTATTAGTTGCTTTGTTACTAGAGTTGTATGATAGGTAATAGTAACTTTTCTTGGGGTTATACGTCAAAACATACATATTTTGGAACTCCTCCAAAGAATACAAGAGTATATATAGAGAGTTTCTCTCTACACTACAAAACAAAACAAGTCATCCACAATTGTGAAGTGGATCAGTTTCATGTTAGGTTCTGATAATGCATCTGATACGTAATATATATCAAATATGTATAGTGGAAATAAATCGAAACCTTAAAAACCAGATCTAATCATGCATATAGATATTGAAAAAAAAAACATGAAATGTAAGATGTTTACATACCTTTCTGACGATCTCCTTTGTTCTTTAATCTTCTATACATTGGGTTGCCGCAAGCCACAACAATCAATGCAGATCATCTCTAATGAAAGTCCACACAAAGATAGAATGATGAAACCTCACTAGAAGATAGCTAAAATTCTTTCTTTTTGCTGGCAAAGACGAGAACTCTTAAGAGAGTTAGAGAGAAAGTGTGTGTGTGTATGTAAGAAAAAGAACCTTTCATTTTCATTTGTGTCTTACACAAGATGAACGAAAATCATCTCAATTTTCTACACTATTTGGCCTTCCATAACCCCTATCACTAATGGAAAGTTATTGGAAGTTAATGGTCATAAATAGCATGCATTAATGGAAGTTATGGGAAGTTAATGACCATGAAAAGCAAGCATTAATAGAAGCCAACAGTTGTTGCTAATCCATCGCATGCAACATTTTTTACCATAATCACATCATGATACAATCCCGAAACACTCTCTAATATCTTGAATCGCTATTCAAGACCATTTTAATCATCCTTCAGATCTCCTATGTGTGTGACCCATTAAGTTCCCGGTTATGTTGGACAGTTGAATTAACACTTAATTTAAGTAAGTCAATAGTGGTATCTAGCAACACGTCATGACCCCCAATTGACCAAAAAGTTAGTGGTTTGACTATGAACATTGCAATTTGTCCTTTCACCATCTATACCCCACTTGTTCAGAGTATGGTCAAAGTGTCAACTCTCACTAGACCAACTATGTCACATCTAGTCAAAGTGATATTAGATCTTGTCATGAGGATCTCATTACTCTATGTATCATTGAAGATTCTCTTCATGACACATGTTTGCTTTGGCCAAAGATTCCTGAGTAACAAACCCGACAAGAGGCTGTGGGTATCATCTCCTTCTATCAGGAGTGGTGAATCCTTGATTGGCTACTTAATTACCTCCAAATACCTCAAGTTGTACCCAATTACCAACCTACGAGTAACTCCTGAAAGGCACCAATGAATTGAGTCAAAACACAGGATCAGTATCTGAGATATCCTTGAGAACCTCAAGTTAAAGGATACTTGCACCATTGCTATGATGAGACTATCATTGACACTGGAATAGAATATCCATATGATTCTCATAATAAGTTAATCCATGTACTTACTACCCTTAGTAAGCATCCACATGTTAACTCTAGATAACTCATGTCTACAGCTTATGAGATCTACTGCTTGATCTAATCAAGTGGTATAACATGCACTAGTCTATCCAAATTAATGATATCCCATCTCATTAATCCTGTGACTAGGGAAATTTTAGATACTAACATAATTACACATGATAGGAATCTCATTATCATGATCTCATAATGATTTCCTCCATGCTATGTTTTGTATTAAAAGCTTCATTAAATCAATTTAAAATCAACATCTAATTTATAAATGTATGAACATCAAAATAATGAAAAATGCCTTTATTAATCATAAAATGATTTGTATAATAAGTGCTAAAGGTGATTGCCTTTAGAGCACTTCTCTAACAAACTCCCACCTGCACTACAGCCAATCGTCTTGATATCTAATACCATAGGAGTGTTGTTTAATAGGCTTAATCAACGGATCAACTATATTCTAATCAGTGGAAACTCTCTCTATCTTGACATTATTTCTACCAATGATCTCTCTAATCAAATGGTAGCGCCTGAGTACATGTTTGGACTTCTAATGAGACCTTGATTCCTTCACCTGCACTATAGCCCTATTGCTGTCACAATACAACTGCACTGGGTCAGCGATGCTCAGAATCACACCAAGTTCCATGATGAACTACTTGATCTAAACCACTTCTGAAGTTGCAATATACTCTGCCTCTTTCTGAAGCTGCAGTGTACTCTGCCTCTATTGTCGAATCAGCATTCGTCTCTTGTTTTGAACTATTCCAACTAACTGTACCACCATTTTGTGTGAATGCATATCCATACTGTCATCCCTATCAGATTGGAAGTTAGCATCAGTATATCTGTTTACCACAAGACACCTTCTACATATACCAAGAATACATCTTTAGTTCTTCTCAAGTACTTAAGGATATTCATGACAGCCACTCAATGAAACTCACCAGGGTCTGACTGATATCTGTTTGTAACACTTAGAGCATATGATACATCAGGTCTAGTACATAATATAGTGTACATGATTGATCCTATAGCCAAAGCCTAAGGAATCAAACTCATGCCAGTCCTCTCATCTTGTGTCTTTGAACACATAAATTTGGAGAGTTTAATCCCATGTACCATAGAAAGATAACTTCTCTTAGACTACTCCATACTAAACCTCTTTAGCATATTGTCTATGTATATAGACTGAGAAATACCAAGCAACCTCTTAAATCTATCTCTACCAAGCTACCTCTTAAATCTATCTCTATAGATCGTTATCCCCAAAATATAAATTACTTCTACAAGGCCTTTCACAAAGAAGTTCTTATCTAACCAAATTTTTACTAATTTCAAATATGAGACATCGTTTCCTATTAGCTATATGTCATCGACATACAGTACAAGGAATACGATTGCACTCCCACTATTCTTCTTATACATACATGGCTCATCTGGATTTTGTGTGAAACCAAACTCTTTTATTGTCTCATCAAATCAAATATTCCAACTCTTGGATGCTTGCATCAATCCATAAAATCAAATCATCATTCCAAGCATCTCTAGGTCCTTTCATGATGATCAAAATAATTTAGGAATCACCCAAAAATTATCATGATCACCGAAACACCTATAAGACACCAAAAACGACAAATATGACTTCTAAAAATTTCTGGAAATCAAATTTCAAGCAAAATAATTTAAGCATGCATGAAACATCAAATTAACACATTTTAATCACATTAAAAAATTTTAAGGTTCTGGAACCGAAATATAAACATACAAAAACATCAAATAAAACAGATCTTACAATTTCTAGAAAACTGTCCAAACTGGGAAATTGTTTGATAAAATTATTTTAAAAAATTTAATAATTATACAAAAATTACAGAGGCATAAACATATCCTAAATATATTCAAATAATTATTTGAGAATCAAATTCCACGAAAATCATGTGTAACCTCTTCAGTTTAGCCAATAGACATCACATGCCCAGTAGAAAGATAGATTTCATGCATGTTATTGTAAAGTCGATATTAAATATTTAATTACATTAAAATTATTTTAAATCACATTGAATCAGTCACTTACATCTTATGAACAGATTCGTGAAAGAAAATTGTGAAAACCATTTTTCTATAATTAATTTCGAACAAAACATTACAAGACCTTAAGCTATCACAACCATGAAAACAGTTTTCACATGTCATGTATTCTACATCTAACAGGGCATAAGATGTCTCTGATACTACTGTTAGGTTCCGATCATGCATCTCATACATAATATATATATCTATAATATATGCAGCGAAAATAAAATAGAACCTCAAAAACAAAATCTACTCATGCATATAGATATAGAAAAACAAAAAAACATGAAATGTAAGATGTTTACATACCTTTTTGATGATCTCTTTCATTCTTTAGTCTTCTCCATATTGGGTTGTTGTAAATCACAATAAGAGACTTCTCTAATGAAAGTCCATACGAAGATAAAAGGATGAAACCTCACTAGGAGATCACAAAAATTCTTTCTTTGTGCTAGCAAAGACAAGAACTATTGAGAGAGTTAGAGAGAAAAAGTGTGTGTGTGTAAGAAAAAGAACCTTTTCTTTTTCATTTGTGTCTTACACAAGATGCACAAAAATCATCTAAATTTTTTGTACCATTGGCCTTCCATAACACCTATCACTAATGGAAAGTTATGGGAAGTTAATGGTCATGAATAGCATGCATTAATGGAAGTTATGGGAAGTTAATGACCATGAATAGCATGCATTAACGGAAGCCAACAACACTTGTTTCTAATCCATTCCATGCAACATTTTCTACCATGATCACATCACGATACAATCCCAAATCACTCTCTCATATCTTGAATAGCCATTCAAGACCATTTTACTCATCCTTCGGATCTTCTATGTGTGTGAATCATTAAGTTCCTGGTTATGTTGGCCAGTTGAATTAACACTTAATTCAAGTAAGTCAAGAGCAATATCTAGCAACATCATCTATACCCTACTTGGTTCAGATTATGGTTAACGTGTCAACTACTACTAGACTGACTATGTCACCTTTCGTAAAAGTGATATTAGATCTTGTCCTAAGGATCTCATTACTCTATATATCATTGAAGACTCTCTTCATGACATATATCTGCTCTGGCCAGAGACTCCCAAGTAATAACCCCGACAAGAGGTCATGGGTATCATCTCCTTCTATCAGGAGTAGTGAATCCTTTGTTGGCTACTCAACTACCTTCGAATACCTCAAGCTATACCCAATCACCATAAGTAACCCCTGAAAGGCATCGATGAATGGAGTCAAAACACAAGATCAATATCTGAGATATCTATAAACACATCAAGTCAAAGGATACTTGCACCATTGTTATAATGAGACTATCATTGATACTAATGAATGGAGTCAAAACACAAGATCGATATCCGAGATATCCTTGAGCACATCAAGTTAAAGATACTTGCACCATTGTTATGATGAGACTATCATTGACACTAGAATAGAATATCCATATGATTGTCTCATAGTAAGTCAATCCAATGTACTTACTACCCTTAGTAAGTATCCATATGTTAACTCTAAACAACTCATGTCTATAGCTTATGAGATCTACTGCTTGATCTAATCAAGGAGTATAACATGCGCTAGTCTATCCTGATTAATAATATCCCATCTCATTAATCCTATGACTAGAGAAAGTTTAGATACTAACATAATTACACATGACATGAATCTCATATCATAACATCATAATGATTTCCTCCATGCTATGTTTTGTATCAAGGACTTCATTAAATCAATTTAAGATCAACATCATATCCAAAAATGTATGAACATCAAAATAATAAAAAATGCCTTTATTAATCATAACATGATTTGTACAATAAATGCTAAAGGTGATTGCCTTTAGAGCACTTCTCTAACATTTCATACCTTTGTATTTGTGGTGGAAATGGAATTTAGGGTTTATACTTGTCTTACTTGTTAGGAGTATAGTTAGGGCTTTGATAAAGAGATCAAACAAGTAAGGAGAGAGAGGGACCCCTTGCCTAAGGCACCTACTCGCTTTTATTAACTTAGTGGGTTCATCGTTCACCAGTATGATCATTGAGTTCATGGTAACTCACTTCTCTACATATTCCCTGAATTGATCTGGGAAATCTAAAGCTTTCAATATATTGGAGAGGAAATTCCAACTAATTAAATCATATACCTTGGCTAAATCAAATTTGACTATGCAGTTATCCATTCTCCTCTTAGAGTTATACCCTTCCAATAACTCCTGGTATAGGAGAATATTGGTGTTTATAGACCTCCCCTTTAAAAATGTATTTTGCTCAAGGCTAATTATTTTCACCAAGCTTGATCTCAGCTTATTGGCCAAAATCTTTATAATTATCTTGTATAAGAACTTGCATAGTAACTAGACTTATATAGGTCTTACTCAACTACTTAAGAATTGATTCTTTTTAGAAGAACTCTTGAATTGCTCCTATAACCTCTTCTCCTAGTATGTTCTAGTTTTTTTGAAAATGTCTTCCATTGTATTCGTCAAATCTAAGGAATTTATCTGGATTCATAGCAAACACCACTGCCCTAATTTCCTCCCTTGTAACTTCCCTAATCAATTGGCTCTTACTGTCATCATTAACCTTCTTGATTCTTAAGATCAACTCATTAGGAAGAGCCCTAACCCATATTGTTTATAGAAGTACTTAAATGTAACCCTTTTCTTTTCCTCTTTGTCTTTATACTTCCTACCTTCATCGTATACAAGTAATTAATGGTATTCTTGTTCCTTCTAGCTGCTATAGAACCCATATAAAACTTAATATACCTCTCTCCCTCCTTTAACCAATTCATTCTAGATTTTTATCTCAGAAGTGTATTTATACTTAATAGAATTTGGATGTACTTATAATTAGCTCAACTTCCTCCTTCCTTAGTTATATATCTTTAGGGTTCACAATTAGCCTCCTTTGACTTTCCTTTAGCTAATCTAATGCCTTGGCTTTCTCCTTCCGTTTTGGCATAATTGAGTTCCTATTCATCTTTTTTAACTCCTCTCTCAATGCCTTCAGCTTGGTGTTCAATATAAAGCCCTTGGTTCCTATAGCTTCGAGCTTTATTATCTTCATAAGAATACCCCCAAACTCAGTTTTTTCCATCAAATGATTATAAATTTCAAATGGAACACTCCTCTTCCAGTCACTTACTGCTATGGTCTAACACGTTAGGTTCCTCAAAAATAGCATTGCTTAATGGAAACTAAACTATCCACTCATCATTCATGATACATTTGTGTAGTTTTCGCTTCAAGAACCAATCCCCAGCTTACTTACTACTCTAGGTAAAACCATTCCTATACCATTTTAAATTAGTCATCTTACAACTCCTTATTATCGAGCTATTGCCATCTTCTGTCTCTTTTTGATTCTGTAGCTTTAAGGGTGCAATTGAAATCCCCCAATACTATTCAAGGAGCTCTGGTGTGGTTATTAATTCTTTCTATTTCTCTCCAAGTACATAGCCTTTGGAATTTGTGATTAACACCATACATAGTTCTAATAATAAACACCTTACCAATCTCTTTGATAAGAACTTCACAGTGTATCAATTGGTCATTCACAACCTGCCTCACCGCATCCAATTTTTGAGTATTAAATACAATTATTACCCTACCATTCAAATGCTGATCATGGTTGGTGATCTCGTTCTAGTGTTTGTCCAGGAACCATAAGCCTCTTCCCCATTGTTTCTTCTTTATCTTGGTTTCTAACAATCCAAAAAAGTCCACCTTCCTACTCCTAATAAATTCTCTAATTACAAGATGCTTGTTAAGGCTATTGAGCCTTTTAATATTCCATATTAGTATTTTCATCATTTCTTCTTTTTCCTAGACCTCTTCCTTCTATACTTTCTATTCAAACAAGGTAAGATAGACACCGTATCTAAATACCTCGTAACTTCCCTTGCTTCCACTAAAGGAGTCTTAATAAGCTCTTCCTCCATCTGCATTGTCTCCATATCTGCACTGACCCTTTTCACCTTCACTGACAATCTCCTCTCCCTCGTGGTTGCAATCATTTGATCTAGATCTCCATCTAGTGCTTAGTCCCTTCTTCACCATTTTCCATCAAATTAGTAGCCTTATTCGTCTAAACATCTGTTTCTTCTACTGCTATCCCAGTCTTGTTATGATCTTCTGTATTTTTATCTATAGAGGTCAGTCTCTCTTCCTACGTGCCTTTGACCCTTCCTTTTTAATCCCCTCTAAGTTAGTGGCCTTGTTTTTGTGATTATAATTACTTTAGGATCCTCCTTCAACTATACCTATTTTTCCTTTTTGGATTTTGGCTTCCACATATACGCCCCCTATAGAGTTTTCTTCTAGTTCACCATTCTCCTTCAATCTCATTATTCTCAAAAAATCCGGGAGGTTCTTCAATATACCTATATCAATACACACCTGAGCATACCCAATTCTCTTTATAAGATCATTATTCTCATCTAATCCTAGGGATTTACCTATTTTACTCGTAATGTAGCTCATGCCTTCTATAGACTAATATTCTAAAGGCATTTGGCGAATATTCATCTATAGGGAGATGGAGTTCAAATTTTTTTTGTCCATATTCACCCTGCCACATCTTGATGAGTATAGGGGGTTGACAGTTGTGCATTAGTCTATGTTTTTCTAAGTAATTGACATGTGTTTCTTCCATAATTGTTGATTATTGTTGTAGTTTAGGATTCATTTTGTATGTTTTCATTTAGTTTAATTTCCATTGTTGTTCTTTTATGTTTGATGTTAACTTAGGATAAGAGTTTATTATTTTTAAATAGTAAGGAAGATTAAGCAACTTGGAGATTGAGCTAGAGATCAAAGAGGATAAGAGAAAAGGAGACTCTTTGTTGCCAATCGTGCCAATTCCCACAATCGTGGGAATTATAATCTGAGAAAATATGCAGGGCTTCACTAAACTTAGGATTTCTGGACTATTAAAACCAGAATTAAGCCTCCATGGCTAGGGAGATGAAGCCCTTTTCTGTAGAAAGAGCCTCCTTGAGTGAAGAATACAAGTTTTGAGCCTTTAGGAAGGTGAAGATTCAAGGATTATCATCAAGATTAGGGAAAATAGCACATCAACATCAAAAATACCAGATTTTGATAAAGAATAGAAGTTTCCTTTATCCAATTTTTTGTGTTTTTCTTTCTTCTAATCTTTTTAAGAAGGATTATTTGTGTGTTGATGATGTTATGGAGACTATGATTAGCTAATTTAGTTTTAGGGATTGCTTTTAAACTATTTTTTTAAAATCATATTTTATTGAATTGAATGAAAGTGTCTTTAATGATTGTTGATTTTATTTTTATCTTGCAATAAATTAAGAGATTGAGTAAGATTATTTATGTAGGATTGTACAACGAGAGTTGGCAACCTATGGACGTACAATCATCATGTTAATTAATTAGTTAGAAGAGAGATCTTGGCTAATTCGATTGATCACCATAGCATAGCTTAATAACTAGTTAAATTGATGGAGTTGTTGGGTAGGTTGAGAGATCGTTCAATTGACTCCATTTAATTTAGTTAGAGATAATTAATTACACCTTGAGAGAGAGTAGTTAATACATTCGGAGATCTTAGGTGATACATAATTTGATTAATAAAATAAGAAGGAGACAAAATAGGAAAAAAGTAATCTCTAGTCTTTAGATTTTTGGTTTCTAATTTTTTGCACTTTGGTATTGTTTATTGTTCAATATTAGTCTTTCAATTTTAATTTAATTTTCTAAATTCTTTCCATTACACAATTTTGTTTCTTAAACAAAGTTTGACCTAAATTAAGTGGTGTTTGGGCATCAATCCCTATGGGATCGATATCCTCTTTTTAACTACAAGTCATGACTCATACACTTGCCGTTTTTTAGCGTAAAACTAGGAGTTGTTTTCCAATTAACAAGTTTTTGGCACCATTGCCAGGGATTGATTGTTTAGCATCTTATTTAATTTAGATTAATTTGATTTATGAATTTTTTATACTTTTCATTATGTATTTGCAGGTGCATGAACAGAAGGAGCACGCGAAGAACGAAAGAAG
Source organism: Erythroxylum longipes (assembly GCA_027563885.1). Classification (NCBI taxonomy): domain Eukaryota; kingdom Viridiplantae; phylum Streptophyta; class Magnoliopsida; order Malpighiales; family Erythroxylaceae; genus Erythroxylum; species Erythroxylum longipes. Next base: position 12,909 of record JAOQMS010059909.1, read on the forward strand.
TTAGTGAAGATGAATTTCCCAACATCAAGAGACACGAAAGAGAACTAAGAGGGCAAAGCATCTAAAATTCTCATAACAAGATATGGCTGAAGAAGAAGAACAAGGAGGAACGGAAAAGACATTGATGGATTTCATGAGGCTAGGATTTAGTCCTCAAGGAGTAGAGAGACCGGTGGTCTAAGTGAACAATTTTGAGATAAAGTTGACACTCCTCAACATTTTACAAAAAGTGTGCAATTTTACAGGATATCCAACGAGGATCTGAATGCTCACGTCGCAAATTTTTTGGAGATCTGTGATACTTTTTGATCCAACAGAATGTCCAACAATGCAGTGAAGCTGAGGTTGTTTTCTTTCATGTTGAAAGATCGAGCGAAGGCATGGTACAACTCACTGAATTCAGGGCGGATAACTACTTCGGAGCAACTTACACAAGCATTTATCACGAACTATTTCCCGCTAACAAACACTACAAGGATTATCAAGGAAATCACAAATTTCCAGCAGAATGATTGATAATCTCTCTTTGAAGCTTGGGAGAGATTTAAAGAATTGTAGAGAAACTGTCCCCATCACAATCTTCAGAGGGAGTTCCTACTTCAGACGTTCTATAATGGAGTGAATCCAAGCACAAAAGGAACCATCGATGCAGTAGTTGGAGGTTCATTAATGAGGAAGATTATGGAAGCAACTCATGATCTTTTGGAGGAGTTAGCGATAACAGCTACATGTGTCGAGCGAGAGGAGCAGAAAGGGGTAGAAGGAACAAAAAAGTATGATACCTATTTATTCTGTTACTGCTTTGCAGACTCAGATTACGGCTCTTATGAAGTAGCTAAACAACATGCGAGCATCTACTTTGACAGTGAAGGTGATGCAAGTGCAATGTGAGCTGTACTGGCAGAACAACCACAGCTCAGTAGAGTGTTTTCTATTGGGAAACGGTGGTACCAAACAGGTAAGTTACTTGGGTCAGCTGCAAAGAGGTAACAAGCCATACTCCAATACTTAAATCTAGGATGGAAAAACCATCCAAATTCTTCTTGGAGCAATAAAAATGCAAGTGGCCAAGCGAGACCACAAGGACCACCAGGGTTTTAGCAAGACCGAATTGGAACCATGGGAAGTAAAATGGACAAGATGATGGAAGTGTTAGGGTCCAAATTGGCAACTCAAAAGGAGAATCTGAAGAGGATGTTTGCAAGCAGGAGGAAAGTCAAAAGAGAATGGAAGCAAAGTTTGACCAGATCGTGAAGAACTAGCATCATCCATCCACAATCTAGAGGTTCAGGTAAGTCAACTAGCTAACGCTTTTTCTTTTAGAAATGCAAGTAGCCTTCCGAGCAACACTAAAGTCAACCTGAAGGAAAGAATCATAGCCATCACTCAGACAGATAGAAAAGAAAATGAATATGAGGAGAAAGAAGGAGACAAGAGAGAGGGACAAATAGTTTTGTAAGTCATTCTAAATGAACTAGTAAACGAGCTGATCATGGAACTTCAACTTGGACTTCCACATTATATTTTTGCTTATTGGAAGTAATCTTCAATTATAGCAGCAAGGTATTCTAAGGAGGTTGAGTTAAGCAAGATGACGGCTATAACAAATCAACTTTAAACAAAGCTCACATTAAAGGAATCGGTGAAGAAAGAGATCAGGAAGCACATATCCTAAGGAAGTCAACACATAGCACAAAAGAAAAAAAACCTAGGGGACTTTTTCATTCTGTGCAGTATAAAGGGAGTTAAGATAGTCAGGGCATTCACAGATTTAGGAGTTGACATCAACATGGTGCCCTACACATTTAGTCAGAAGATGGGTTTAGGAGGGCTAGAGCCTACTAAAATATTGGTGAAAATGGTTGACAGAACATTGCATCAGCCGAAGGGGATCATCAGGAACGTGCAGATGCGGATTGATAAATTTATCTTCCTGTGGACCTCTATATACTAGATATTAGAGAAGACGCAGAAACTGCTATGGTTCTTGGGCGACCATTTCTGGCTACTTCTCATTCGATTATTGATGTTGATGGGGGAGAATTAACACTGAGAGTTAGAAAGGAGAAATTAACTTTTAAGGTATCCAAGAAAGACTATCGTTCTCCTTTACCCCTAACGGACATCAAGGAACCTGAACCCCAAAAAGGATGGGAAGATATTGAGGACCTGGGAATGCATTTAGGAAGAAACGATTGCTGTAGGAGAAGGCATAGGAAGGAAAACAACAAGGAAGGTGGAGTTCATACTTAGGTGGCTCATATACAGAGTTTGAGATCAACTTCTGCACTGCCACCGTACCAGTCATTTGAACTACCTTAAGCAAAAAGTAGATTCAAGCTACAGACGTTAAAAGAAGCACTGTATGGGAGGAAACCCATCGAATTTTACTTCCTTTTAATTATTTTTGTTTATTTATTGGAGTGGTTCTTTAGTTAGGATCATGTTTGAATCGAGTTTGATTAATGTTAATTTGGTTTTTGTTTGAATTTTAACTTGTTTTCTTTTTGAAATTCTTGTTGATAATATTAATTTGATGTGTGTGTAGGTTGTGGGACCATGGAGAATACATACCAAGTTTGGAAGAAGGATTAGAAGTGGAAGAATCTCCTTATCCCACGATCGTGGGAATCAGATCGTGGGAAATCTCTCCAAAAACTTTCTGGAGAGAAAACCCATGATCGTGGGAATGGAGGTGACTCCCACGGTCATGCAAAATCCCTCCATAAAATTTCTAGAGCATAATCCCACCATCGTGGGAATTATGAAAATTCCTACGATCGTGGGAATTCCATCTGGAGGGAAATTTAAGTTTCCCTTCCCTTTTCTTTTTTCCCTCATTCTTCAAATTTTCACTCCTTCTCTCTTTAACCCATGAAAATTCTCCTCCCACTCTCTAAAATTCTTCATTTTTTCTCTAGATTCTTGGTATTTTCTTCATTTTTTTCATTAATCTTGCAATCCTTTACTCTTTTCATGCATTAATCATTCAAAACATAAGGATTTGGTTAAGATTTTTCCTCCTCTCTCTTAAATATGAATTTCACTTTCTTTCTTTTATTTTTTGCAGATTTTCTTCTTACAATGGCACCAAAAAAGTTGATGGCTCATAAATCAACTGATGATCTATGCCTTCAAGTTTTAAGTGAAGGTAAGCCCAATTTAGCGGCAGCTTAGCGTTCCCCATTTCCAATTTATCCGGAAGAAGAAGTTATGTGTTTCCGAGACCTTAGGGATAGAGAATTAGTCACTCCTAGTTATTTTGATTTTGAATTATTAGAAACTATAGGAGTGAGGCAGAAAATTGAGCGACTAGTTGCAAACATCGGTTGGAATAGGTTTATTAAGTGTGACGTGCCTATTCACCCTATGATGACCATAGAGTTTTTCACTACAGTCCGATATAACCCTAAAATGGACGTTTTCTGGTTTATGTTATTCGACAACATTTATAAATTGGATTATACTGTTATGCATGGTCTTTTCAATTTGCCAAACACTAAAGTTTTTGATGATCATGGTGATTTTTATTTAGATGATTACTAGAAAACTCTGACGGGGGAATAAATTTTTTACTCTAGGAATGCACTGAATTCTTTAATCGGTAGTGATGAGCATTTACTTTTACACAAATTTATGTGTTTAACTGTATTTAATAAAACTAAAAGTAACAAATGCTTGGCCAAAGAACTTTTCTTTTTGTGGTGAATGGATCAAAAAATTAAAATTAACGCGCCTTTTAAAATTTTTCGATCAATAGTGAATGTTGTAACTAGAAAAAGTTCGTATTTTGGCATGTCTAATGTTGTTACTACTTTAGCTCTATTTTATAACCTTGATGTGGAAGAGATGCACACAATGCCATTCGATATGTTTGACATATCGTATTAGAGCGTCCTAAGATTTTGGAGTTCTATGCTATGGAACTCCGAAACCCTCAAATGCGTACTGCAGTGAAGAATAGGAGGGGCATAGACACAGCCGCTTCTCGGCCCTCCACATCCCCAGTAGTCTTGGAGGCAGAAAAGAAGTAACGGAGGAGGAACTGAGTGCACCAGCAGAGTTCGACCGATTTCAACAAATCCTCGACCAGATGGCCTCCAACCAACAGCAAATGACTTCCTAAATCAATGAACTTGGCACCCAAATGCAACAAGTCCACAAGGAGCAGTGTAGCTTGAAGAAGAGGTTCCTCAAATTATGTTAGAGGAATAATTTTGAATCTCCTTCGCCGATACCGTCGCCACCATCATCTCAATAAGCTTTTCTTACCCCTTTTACTTTTAATTTGTGTCATTTTCTTTTGTTTGGTTTCATGTCATTTTCTTTTGTTTGGTTTACTGTTTTTTTATTTTTTGTCTTTTTTTTGGTTTGATGTCATTTTTTTGTTTTCATTTCTTTTGTTTGGGTTAATGTCATTTTTCCTTATTTGGTGGTTGACCTATCGCATTGAGGACAACGTGATCTTTAAGTGTGGGGAGGTGACATTGACTTTCTCAATTGCATTGTTCGCATTTTGTTAAATAGGATGCAGGTTTAGGCATTTCATATGCTTTGTGTCAGCAATGGAACCACACTTAAATCATTCTGATGAATATTGCCATGAGATTCTGTCATGCTAGTTGGAAATAGATTAAATGCATGCTTGAACTCGAGTTAGGAAACTTGAATAGAAAGTGAACCATATAGAGTGATAAAAAGTAGTTGGTTACATAAGCTTACTCACAAATAGACATTTGAGCACTGAGGTATTGTAGAGATGCATAATGAGTTTTCATTTAAGCCAATGTGAGGATTGAGTCCATATGAATCCATCCATAGTCATTCTATTTCTTTGTTGAGTGATACTTCCCTAGGTTATTACCTTCAGAACTTGCTTTGAATCGATTTAAGTTTACTAGATGCGTGCTTCATAGAGATGATTAAGGCCCTTATTGTTTTAACCCTTGGCTTAAATGACCTACCCATTGATTATCCTTTGCTACTCCTATTGAGCCTTAACCTTTTGTTTCTTGAAAACAACCAAAATTTTAAAGCCTTAAACCCAATTAACCTACATATTCACAAGCTTAGTAGAGTATTAAGTAATACATTAATTAGGATTGTTGTGAAAATCTTTACCGAGATGAGTTGAGTATATTTTTACCTATGGATTACATTGTATATAGCGATTATATTCATAGTTTCTTCCATCTATTGAAAAAAAAAGAAAAAGAAAAGAAAAGAAAAAGGAAGAACAAGTGAGTAGTATCAATAAGTGCATAATATTAGTTACATTTGTATATCTCAGAGTTATATTTTGTTATCCCATTTTATCCATTTTTATTTTGCTTTATGAATGCTTATGTTAATCTTTTTCCCTCTTTACCCACCTTAACTCTTACCATATTATAACCTTAAACAAATCCTTTTGATTTATTTATGCATGCAATCATTGTAAAGGAGAATTGGTGTATTAGTAAGCCTATGGTAGTGTAGTTTCCTATAGGAAGTTTGAGCGAAATACTAACCATCAAACACTTGAGAGAAATGGGTGAAAACTGTGAGGAAGATTCATTTTGCATCTATACTTATCTTTGAGTGATGGTGCCAAGTATTGAGTTTGCTTATGTACACCAATGAAAAAGTAGTCATGATATGTGTAGTAACTTGATATTTGAGTTGGCTTAAATTTGAGGGATTGTATGCTTTGATCTTTGTGAAAATGAAGTTATATATTGATTGGTTGTATTTATTTTGCTTGAGGACAGCCAAAGATTTAAGTATGGGGATGTTGACAGTTGTGCATTAATTTATGTTTTTCTAAGTAATTGGCATGTATTTCTTGCATAATTGTTGATTATTGTTGTAGTGTAGGATTCATTTTCTATGTTTTCATTTAGTTTGATTTCCATTGTTGTTCTTTTATGTTTGATGCTAATTTAGGGTAAGAATTGATTATTTTTATGTAGGAACGAAGATTGAGCAACTTAAAGATTGAGCTAGAGATTAAAAAGGAGAAGAGAAGAGGAGACTCTCTATTGCTAATTCCCGCGATCATGGGAATTATAATCCGAGATATTATGTGGGGTTTCATTAAAATTAGGGTTTCTGGACTATTAAAAACAGAATTAAGCCTCCATGGTTATGGAGACGAAACCCTTTCTATAGTAAGAGCCTCCTTAAGTGAAGAATACAAGTTTTAAGCCTTAAGGAAGGTGAAGATTCAAGGATTATCACCAAGTTTGCGGAAAATAGCACATCAACATCAAAAATTCCAGATTTTGACAAAGAAGAGAAGAAGTTTCCTTTATCCAATTTTCTGTGTTTTTCTTTATTCTAATCTTTGTAAGATGGATTATTTGTGTGTTGATGATGTTATAGAGACCATGACTAGCTAATTTAGTTTTAGGGATTGCTTTTGAACTATTTTTGTAAAACTTCTATTTTATTGAATTGAATGAAAGTGTCTTTGATGATTGTTGATTTTATTTCTATCTTGCAATAAATCGGGAGAGTGAGTAAGATTATTTGTGTAGGATTGTACAACGAGAGTTGGCAACGATGTATATTCATCACATTAATTGATTAGCTAGAAGATAGATCTCAACTAATTCGATTGATCACCAATAGGATAGTATAATAACTAGTTAAATTGATGGAGTTATTAGGAAGTATGAAGATCGTTCAATTGATTCTATTTAATTTGATTAGGGACAATTAATTACACCTTGAGAGAAGGTAGTTAATACATTTGGAAATCTTAGGTGAGACACAATTCGATTAATAAAATAGGAAGGAGACAAAATAGGGAAAAAGTAATCTCTAGCTTTTAGATTCTTCAGTTCTAATTTTTTGCACTTTGGTATTGTTTATTGTTTATTATTAGTCTTTCAATTTTAATTTAATTTTCTAAATTCTTTCCATTACACAATTTCATTTCGTAAACAAATTTTGATGTGAATTAAGTGGTGTCTAGGCATCAATTCCTATAGGATCGATATCTGCTTTTTTACTACAAGTTACAACTTGTACACTTGCAGTTTTTAAGCATGAAACTAGGAGTTGTTTTCTAATCAGCAGGTGCTCGATCATATGTTATGGCCCTTGATTGGCATGTCATAACACTAGTCAAAATAAAATATCTAGATTATATACTATAGCAGTGATAAGTCTAGGTCAATCCCACAGAGAGTGTGTGTAAAGTTTATGAAATGAAATTAACTTGTGTTTAGGTAATGGGAGATTTTGGATTTAATAAAAAAATAAAACAAAATAAACCTAATGAAAACAAATTGAATAAAACATACAAAAAATGATAAAATTGGGGAATTTGATAAGGATCTGGTTCTTTAGTTCAATCTCGACCTATGCCCCTATTAAGCATAATTCATTTATTTGTTGTTTTTTTATCTCTCCGAGCAATTATCAGTCGTAGATTAAAAACAAACACTGTTAATCCTGATTTTTCCTTAGATCCTGGATAATTACGAAGCACTTGTTAATTAACCCTAGCTATCGGGAAACTTAGAATAAGCTTTTTAAGTTTATCTGGACAATCGCATTACGAATCAGAAAAATAGAAATCTAGGCAATAATCACATAAGCTTGAATTATTTAACCAATATTATGTTATCTCTAATGATTCGAAACTATTAGTTCCTACACATAAATCAAGAATACAATGATTACGTATTGCATTCAATTCTAGCAATGAGTTTTCATGAAAAATGATTCAATAGAGCATTAAAATCATCATCATTCAAATACCTAATCAATCCACACAAGATAACATTATCAATTTCTAATGAGAGAAAGAAGCAACCAAAAAATAAAAAAAATGCTCCCAGGTCGTTGACATCAATATTGCCTCCGAACCGATGTTGGGCCGTCTAGCCTTCTATGGGTCTCCCAAGAAAATGCTTCAGGCCCAAAAAAATTACCCTAGCTGAAGACCCCTTTTGTTCCATGCTACTGCCGCAAGCTTCCCTACTCTTTACTATTCACTGATTTGATGATTTAATAAGTTCGAACACTTACTATTCACTCCTCCTTTTTTTCTTCTCTCTGCTACCCTAAGCTCTCCCTATGCCGCCACTCTTCTCTACTTCTATCGCTACTCTTCTCTACTATTCTATTGATGGGAAAATTTAAGTTTTTGGTCCAAGCATATTGTTCCTCCCTACTCTTCTCCTATTATTCACTCATGCCACTCTCTCCATTCTGCCACCACTCTCTATCACTGTAGCTTGATGTGACGAATTAACTTTCATGGTTTTTGGTCCATCTTACTATTCATGCATCTTATTCACTTAACCCTCTAACGTCTGTGAAACGCAAACATTAAACAAACAACAAGACAACGTCTACATGAAATACAGATGTTGTCTGCATTGCGCAGGACGTCTGCCTAAAACGCAGACTGTGTTTTGATGCTTTTATTGTCGTTTTGCTCATTCAACTTCTATCACTTGCATATTTTGATTTTTTTTCTTCTTCTTATCTTTTAATTTTATTCTTCTTACTCCTAGAAGACAAGTGAAAATTAATCTTCAGAAAACGATTCAGATGTAGTGCTTTCGACTCACTTTAATTTCTTTGCTTCCAAATAGTACCTAAAATCATATATGAATTAAAGTATCTTAAGCATTTTTGTATCATTAATCACTAAGTGTAAATGATTAAATGTATCAACAATTAAACACATATTAATTTCCCCCACACTTAGCTTTTGGCCGTCCTCAGGTAAAACATCCAAATTAAGCTCAAAGACCCGAAACATTTACTCAATTCCTATTTTTTCCAAGACTATATAATCATAACAAAAAATGAAAGACTTTCAAAAATCATCGCAAGAATTCAACATCCAATGCTTCTACTCATGATCAATCAACAAGAATCATCTTCAAAAACTGAGCAATCTAATGGTAGACTCGGAAAATGTGTTTAACTAAAATATATCCATAGGTACACTCGATACTATTCATGATCATAACAATCCATAAGTTTGCATATCATTTCATTTCTCCACCACTATAATTCACATGTAAAATCATTGATCAAAGGACTTTTCAAAGTTGTAATGTGGGCAAAGGTAAGGTGAGATGTGTTTTGGTCAAGTAGCATGAAAGTCATCAAAGCTAGTGAAACAAAGCAACTCATCAAAAACTAGGCACCGTCAGCTATGACAAATGCAACAATTATATTTCACAACCCCATTTAGCTCTCACACACAAACCACATGAAGAGATACCAATCTGAAGGAATCGTTCATACAATTTATGCCAACAATACATTGAAACCACAAGAGTGAACCTTCAAATCCAACATCTAACTCATATTCAACATACTCAAATAACACATTCTACCTCATATATCTATATGTCTGTGTTAAACTTCTATCAGATGAGTATTTTGATTTTTTCTTCTTCTTGTCTTTTAATTTTCTTCTTCTTGCTCCACAAAGACAAGTGAAAATTAATCTTCAAAAAACAACCCAATTGTAGTGCTTTAGACTCACTTTAATTTCTTTGCTTCCAAATTGTACCTAAAATCATATATGAATTAAAGTGAGTATCTTAAGTATTTTCTTATCAATAATCGCTAAGTGTAAATGATTAAATGTATCAACAATTAAACACATATTAGCCCTAACTCCATAACACTCTGCGCGTTCTCTTTTTTTTTTTAATTTAAACACAAAAAGTTCATCCTCATTCACTACAACATTCTCTAAACCCCTGTTCCTCCAAGCAGCCATAACCTATTTGCTAACTAAAGGAAACATCAAACGCTTCTCAAGGAAAAAACCCACGAGTTTTTCCATTTCTGCACACCTTGATGTAGCACTTCTAGAGGTGCTTGTAATGGCCACTCCTCATCAGCTTTTACAAATCTCAATTTTCCAAGACTATAAGAGTCGCCTATGATTATGGTCAATCTGTTCCCCTTTGTCTCTCTACGGTGTTGTTAGCCCAATGAGCCTCCCAATAGGGGAAACTCTGAAGTGTTAATTAGGTTTGGTGTTGTGTTTTAGGAAATCTTAGTGTCAGGGAGAGGTTGGGGTTTTTGGGCTTTTTAGGTAACATTGTCAGGTGCCTCTTTTTTCGTTCAGGTTTAGGGTGATTCAGATATTTAGGGCGTTGTGTGTTAAGTGAATGAAAAAAAAGACATTAAATGTCTCGTTTCAGGTGGTCAAGAGGAAGTTGGTGGTGGGTTGCTAGGGTAGGTCACTGTTGAGGATAGGGTGGGAGGTCAAAGAAATGGTGGGTTGCTATTCAGGAGGGGTGGATCGATGGCTAAAAAAATAAAAATAAAAGTAAGTTGAAGCTAAATCCAACATAAAAATGAAGGTTTAACACCAATCTAATTGACAAGTTTCTACATGTATGACTCCTAGAGCTCCTTGAAACAATGGCCCTATTTGGCAAACAGAGGATTGCATAAGCTGTCAGCTGATAGCTGATTATATCAGCTTATTTGACTAGCAGATTGCATTAGCTATTTGTTAAAGATGTTTGGTAAAATTAGTTGTTTAGTATTAGCTATTTATATGTACAATGACTTATAAGAACATGAATTTAAAAGAAATTATAAGAGTATAAATATTATATATCTTAGTATTTTGTTAAATATTCTTAGTAAATAATAATAAATTATTTAATGAATTAATAAATTAGAATTAAATAAAAATTTTAATCTAATCAAAATTTAATATATTTTTGTTTATGATTTATAATTTTTTGAATTATTAAAATAAATAACAAAAGTTAAAATGTTTAAATTAATAAAGACATGGAAAACAAATTTTACAAATTAATTATTATTATTAATTGTTGGATGGTGAATATAGTGGGGTTTGAGTCTAAAGGAATAACATGCCTACATAACTTCTGAAACATAATTTGAACATTTCCCCTCATGTTCAACAATTAAAGCAGAACAGTTTGTAACACGCTTTAACCAACCATGCCTCATTCATTCTCCAATTAAAGCAAGAAATGGTGTAACATGGACATCATAATCACTTGAATTTTTCTATCCATCTTATACTAAATGATTCATAGTATAATATGACTTTTTACAACTACCTAAACATATTTTTTGAAAACTAGTATTATCTAAATACAAGTAGCGTAGAAGCTAAAATATTTTCTAGGTGCCACTTACTGATAATCATCGAACTTGATGAACAACACATAAAAGGGCAAAAGGCTATTACACTATGGGAAATGTACGATAAAAGGACATATAAACTTGGTAAACTCGAAACCCACAAAAACATTTAAAGTATTCTCAAACTGGTATTTCTCCCTAGCTAGAGATCTATCGATCATATGCCAATAGTTAGCAGGCCTATATAGGCTATCACAAAGTTTTTACGAAGGGTTTCACCTTCAGAGTACAAGCATCAATAACATAGATTTGTAGACCTGATTAGGAGTTGAATCCACCCAATATGAAGCATACCTTTCTTTCCAATATGAATCCTCTTCTTCTTGCTCTCCCAAGAAATTATGCAGAAGCTTTACAGAATTGTTATGAAGCTATGCGACCAGAAATCGATCCCTATGATCGAAGTTATATACTATAAAATATAGGCCTTATTCACACAAGTAATGGCTTCGTTTCCTTCCCCCTGCATCCTTCCTTATGTGTCGGAGATATAAAGAAAATGCACCTATAAAGAATGGGAACTGGGTCGTTCTAAGCATACCTTTCTTTCCAATCAATCATTCCCTGTGCTCCATTACTAATACCAAACTCTTCTGCAACTTTCTTCTTCCATAAATCACTATTTGAGGACAAGTACCTCTTCTCTGAACAAACAAATCCCATCCTATAAATGTCAATACTAGGAAGTGACTCTAGTATCTTAAGCTTCAGCTCAGTTGGAAGGCGAATCAAACATGCTAGTAGATCCAAACAAACCTTCTTGCAAAGGTCTATCAACAATGGCAGAGCAAGCCCATCCTTCACAATTTTCCAGAACACAAAAACTTCACTTTTAGGGTATGTTTTGGATAATACATCACCGTGGTTCACCATATCTTTCTTATCACAATTTACCCAAACCAAGTTTATGGTTGGTGCAGACCTTTATTCATTTAAGTGGACTTTATGCAACCTTGAGCTACCATTCGACAAAGTCCCAACGTTTGAAACTTCAAAACAACTGACTCAAAAACATTGTTACCACCCAAAAGTTTAGGGAGTGTATACCAAAGTGTCAATTTAGAAGCCCTAGATGGCCATTCCTCTGGTAGGTGAAACCCTTCAACTTGTGCACCATACACTGGATCAAACGCAACGAAACCAGATTCCAAAAACACAGCATGAATTGCAATAACCAAGAGCTTGTGATCACTGCCATAATTACCTAATTCTTCTCTCAACACCCTCCTCAAGAAATATGGCTCATATAATCTAAAACCAGACCCAGCATCAATATCCATGCTCTCTACATCATCCAATTCTAGGGTTTTCGAGGTTTCTTTAATCTGGGTATTAGAAGCCGTATCAGTAATTTTCGAGCCTTTACCTTCTACACAAGAATGCCCAATTGGGGTTTCATGTTTTTGAACCATATTTCCACCTAAAGAATCAAACTTTTGAAAACCCACGTATTGATCTGAAATGGGTTCTCGGCAATTACCTTCTTGTGCTTGTGCTTGACCAAACGAATTAGAACTCGAACTCACCCCTTCAAGAGAGGACGAAGAAACAATATTAGCGGTAAGAGAGAAGTAGATAAGGTCACCGGAGGTGATACCAAGAGACTTCAATGATTCTTCAAGAGATGAAGCAATGAGTTCGTCCTTTCTATTGAGAGAGAAGCGAAGTGATGCTGATAAAGGAAGTGGAGAAGAAGAAGCCAGGGCACAATTGTCATCCAAACAAATATTTATTAGCTGATAACACAAAACTCTACTCCTCCTGAACTTTTTAAAAATCAGCTGATTGGGTCCAATTAGGGATGACAATTCCGGCCCAGCCCGCCCGACCCGGCCCATTTTTGACCCGAGTTTAGCAGGTCATGGGTGGGCCACGGGCCGACCATGGTTGGCCCGCCCGGCCCGTGGCTCGACAAAATGGCGT